>DWHU01000703.1:0-16344 GCA_018247975.1 Parides photinus | reverse complement strand
GACTAGGTTTAACATAAATCTTTTAAACGTCGGTGCGTTCAATAGCATTCTTGCTTTCCCAATGTCTGGGGAGGCAAGAAAGTTATATAAAATCGTACATATTGGCCTGCGACGCAGACTTTGATCATATTTAGTGTATTTAGTTAAGTAGTTTTAATTTAAATTGTACTATGAGGTTGATGTGGTCATATAATGATCAAAACATGCATAAAAAAAAACGCTCTGTTACAAATATGTTACAAAAAATTTACAAATAAGAATAGGTTGCGGCGAGAAGTAAGTAATCTACCGGCATAATAATAATAATGAAACTCTAAAAACTTTAAAAAAGTCTACTTAGATGGATTGAATAATTTTACTTTAAATTGAATACTAAAAAATATATTGATTTCAGTTCGTGATTTGTTTTATTCATCGATATACATGACGCTGTACCCAAACATAATAAACAACGTGTTATTAGGATTAATATGAAAAGAATGATAAAAAAATTGTTGCAGTTTAAAAGACTAAACTGCAGGTTAAAGATTAAAGAAGGAAACAAAAGTAATGTTGGTTTAAATGAATAAAGAATATACATGTTAAATTTAGGTAGGCATGCTAAATTTATTTCTAATGTACTAATAGTTAACGAAAAGAAATACCTTTTAATTTTATTTATTATATATTGTGATTACAGTATGCTATTATCGATCGCAACGAACAAAAAACTCGTGTAATTTAATTTATTCTAATATCAGGAAGTCTGGTTTGGTGCAGTTTTTAAAACAACGATTAACTCGAATGAAAAAATTACTTAAATATTAATATCGTACAAGTCATAATATGGTCACACCGTACATTTCAAATTAACTATTTGTTTTCATATTAATGACGTTGTCAGTTAACTTTTACGTATAAGGTTGTTAAATGTTATTTGAAAATTATATCGAAACTTTAAATTATAATCTAAAAATTACAGAAAGGCGACCCAAATAATGAATTATAGATTATTTTAAAACATAAACTTTGTTAAATTAAATTATCAACCGTGTTAAACTTAGTCGTGACATCACACAATAAAATTTCACTTTCGTGTTATTAATTCAGGCGAAAGTTGAATAAAATCCAACATAAAGCTATACAGGGATGAATTCTATCAAAGGATTTTTTTTTAAAATATGTAATTGTAATGGAAGAGTTTTGTCCAAACAAAAAAAATTAAGGTAATCGTTGCACATATATCTTTTTCTAAAATAAAGTGCCATTTTAGGTCTCCTACACAGAATCGTGATAAGTTTCACCGATATATGACAAAGAATCCACTAAGGTTACGGTGATTTTATCTTTAATAAATTTACATCTACAGTCATTGTAAGTTCAGAGTTCTTGGCAAGCTGTGTGTATAAAAGCAGTCATTTGAATTGTAACTGACGAACAATATAGTAGTGTAATTGTTTCTTGAAAATGGTGTTTCAAAAAGTTATGTCTAATATAAATGGAGTTTTGTATTCATTTTTAAGAAAGCAATCATTTCGCAGGTTAATTGCTGTGATCATTTTATACCTATAATTTTTTATATTTTATTGCTGTTTATCTGTATTTAATTTTTTTTTAATGTTAGCAGTAGTAGTCTTATTAATCTTAAATTATTTTATGAATTACTTCATTGTTTGTTTTAGATAATTTGCCGCGTGTAAAAAATATTTAAGCAATGTTATTTATTGTATAGTACTAGTATTCAATTTAGTTTATTTTGCAATAGCAAAAATTACCTAAGTTATAAAAATCACTTTTGATATTTTTGATAAATTTGTAGTACTACGTAATTGATGTCCCACTTTTAAATTGACAAATGTCCTTCGGTGTAAAATAGAAATAGAGTGATTTTTTTATTTTTAGTATTCAAAAATATGGTTGTTATGCAATGTCAACCAATCCCTCAATATCTACATTACAAAAAGAAAAAGAGACATTTCAAGATGTCCTGCCAAATATTATTCATTCTTTAGTGACAAATCCCAAACTAGCAGAAGTGCAAGACTTTAGTATATGGCTAAAAAAGGTATGCGCTGGTATTATTTATTTATTATTTATATACAGTTGTAAATTTGTTTTGAAAAAAATATTAGATATTTCCTTTTCATCCTTAGGTACTTGATTATAATTTAGCAGGAGGAAAAAAAAACAGAGGATTGACTACAGTACTGGCATACGAAATGCTTGAAAAACCAGGTAATATTACTGAAGAATCACAGAGATTAAGCCGGGTGATGGGATGGTGTGTAGAAATGGTAAGTTTTTATTTTATAGTCTTAATGGGCTAATGAAAATATACTAATGCAAGTTTTGCTACTTTTTTTATTGAATTAAAAACAATGAAAACTGTTTCCATTAATTCTCAAAAAAAAAAATTTGCTTTCGAAAAGGTTAATTTTTCTTCATATATATGAAGGTTTTCTGTGGTGTAGCCGACAGACCATTCTTTTGTCAAATTTATGATATCATATATGGTTCTGTTTCGGTAATGAAATTTTATTTTCAAAACAGTTGCAGACTGTATATGTAAAAAGTTGCCTTATTACATTATTGCATTCTGGCTACTGTGACTTTAGTGACTGTTGCTATTTCTCAAGAACATATTAATCATTGTATGTGTAGGAACATGCATATGAGATATTAATAATGTAATGATTTGACAATTAAGAAAAATTTGGTTTACTTGTATGATGTGTCAAACATTCCTTTTCCTCACATCACAAACTGAGACAGCACTGACCAACACACAGACCGATAGACAGAAGAGACAATACAATAAACACACCAGAATACCCAATTTAGTGTAATATATCAAGTAATAAGTTTATTTTTGTTGGTTTTCATTAACCCAATGATGTTATAACAACAATTGAATACTGATGAACTTAATTGTTTATTATATCTCTTTGGCGTTCTCATGCAGTTTCATGCAAGGTTATTCTTAATTATGTATTTCTCTTAATATAAGATTACTTACATAGTTAACAAACCAGTTTATTTTACATTTTCTTGGGATTACTTTGATTTTAGTAAGTTATGCAAATGATATGTACTAAATTTATGATACTAGGAAAATGAAAAATAATAGAAGACTTTATAGACTGTAAATGTATTATTTGATGTAACTGTGTGAGATTACCATTTTGGAAGATAGGCTAGATATGAAAGTAGCTTAAGGAGTAATTTGTGTCTGCAAAATACTGTTTTTGGTATCATGGGGAAATCTACGAAAGATACCGTAGTTCTGCGGGGAAAACAGGGTTATGTGGGATTTTTATTACATGTAACCCCACTGATTTGCTTCGGAACACAACGTGGCTTCCTTACACTACGCCTAGACACGTCACAGAGAGGGCCTTAACTCGCTCGGTACCCTCGCTCTGACACGACAAACACGTGAACACCACGTACTTGTTGGTCGTTCCAAGCTCATCGCTAATTTCTAGACGACGAACGACGGGCAGGGTTTACCTTAGTTCTATTCTTGATATCCTAACATTAGAATTCTTCCATAAACTATGTTAATATGTTTTAAAGTTTCTTATTATTAAAAGTTAATTAGACGTCGTTATACTTAGCTATTATTGTAGTCAATTACTAATGGTGATTAAAATGATGACTTCATAAAGTTTTTTATAAACGGGGAAATGTATTTTTTTTTATTCGACTGGGCGATAAAATGAACAGAACGTGGAATGTTTGGTAATAATTGTTCGTGCTATTATTACAAAAATTTGGTCACTGTTGGCAGAGACATACAAACAGCAGGAAAAGATAAACAAACAGCAGGAATTTTGCAATAACAACTTGGTGGCAGAAACGGGAGCTACAGTTGTACCTGTTTAGACTTTCTTCGGCAATAGAGACCTACTATCTAAAGTACAGCAATGGAACTTAGTCATTACATACAATGTTAATATTGCCCCATTGACATATCCCATTGCAAGAATTGTCTAGACAATTCGTAGATCGGACGCTAGTCAGGTTAGCTCAAACAAAAATGTTAATTAATGTATGAATATTTATTTGAAGTCTAAAAATTAAGCCTATTGCCTATAAATGAACAAGAAAGTACTCTTAATAAACTCTACATGTGCTGATCAAACATTCCCAATACTAATGTCGGCAATGAAGTATCTAGGAGTCGTACTCGATAGTTGCCGAAGTTTTCCTGTGCATTTTGCTTACTTGCTGACTTATGCCGATAAATGCGGCTTTGTATCGGCTGTTGCTTAACCTCGGGGGGGCCAGGAGCTAGCTGCCATCGCTTATATATTACGGTGTTGCGATCTATTGCCCTTTACGGTGCTCTGGTGTGGGCAGTAAACCCTAAGGAAATAGAACATTGTCCCTATGAGAAGATCACAAAGAGCAATGGCTGGGGAGGAGATACGTTGTTCTTTCTTTCATCCCACTTGACCGAGGCTAGGCGGCGGGTACGGGATATTATCCGTCGTCTGTTTTACTGGCCTCGATAGCTCTCACGTGTCCTGTTATAAGAGGAAGATGATATGGGATCATCCTTTTTCCAAAAAGGTATCCGAAAGGAACAATGCAATCAGTACTACGGTAGTGTGCAAAAGCGTTCCTGTAGTTTCGGCATAACCTTTTCACTGTCTTAACAGCAAAAGATATCCGATGTAGGATTTCTCCTCGAAAAAAAATATGTGAATTGATAGAGACATGCTAGAATATTGCGCTCATAGATTGTCTAAGGCATTTTTTCCCAACCTTTTCTATGCCATGGCTCACCTTAGTCTGTCCAAAAGTATTATGTCCATCCGAATTACAACATACATAATTTTTCTTATTAAAAAAATTTGTTTTCCCTTAAAACCTACATAATTTAACAACTTTATTTTTTTTTTATTTGACACCGGCGTCTAGCATTGTATTTAAAAAGCCCATAGCGAAGAGGACAAAGTCATGTCAGTTCAAATGCCAAATTGCCCCCCTGTGGGGCGTACGCCCTACATTGGGAAACACTGGTCTAAGGTGTTCAGTAGGCTCAACGGGCGATGGCCATTGGGTAGGTTCCTCGGATTTACGGGCTTCTTTTTAACTTTAGGACAAGACTTTACGACGGAACCGTTGGTCTACGGAACATAACATAATAAATATGCGATTTTTATTTTGTATATGTACATAGTATCGGTGAAACAAAACAAAGAAAAGAGTCTTTAAAAATATCTTACAGATTATTGGTGCTGAAAAATTAAAATTTATATGTGTTTTAAAGTTATAATATTATCGTCGGAAGTATACAATTTCTGATAACATCAACATAATATGCAGTATGTGTGCCTACATATACACTCAAGGACATGTTTAGAGCAATGAAAAAAAGATGGAATTACACAATATTTCTTACATAGTGCTGGCTATCTACGTCAGCGTAATGTAATTTAAGCAAAGAATAATTTGATTTGAATTTCTATTACAACATTTGTTTTTTGTCTAATGTAAATTTTTTCGATCTGTAACTGTATGGGATTTTTGTGAGTATTTGTTTTTATTATATTTTACAATTCTTATTCGACTTTTTATAAAAACTTCGTTGTTGGGTAAAGACAACTTCAATTGAGAAGTCAGTGCAATAATGTCGGATCTCAGTGTGGCCAAGGTATAAAGCTGTAACTTTAATTGAAAAAGGTTAAACTTAAAAGTAGTGACTCAAACGTTACGTATTTCCAAGTCTGATTTTTCTTAATGTTAAACGATACCGACAGACGACAGTAAACCAGATGTAAAGGACATGGTCGCAAGTAAAGATCAGCGTCTAGTTTATTGTTAACAGTGTCCTCGGAAACCGCAGCTTGACGTCATTCATGGTACGTAATAAGCTGTAACAAGTACGACAAGTAACGGTGAGCACTAAAACGGTCAGAAAAAGACTTAACGCAGCTGTTATACTTGATAAAGGCTCATTACTCACCGCAGATCATCGTGTAGCTTTGTCTAGTTTTTCTCCTTTGTACCTAAATTGAGACGATGACGCGTGGAGCAAAATACTCCTTACTAATTAGACCAGGTTTTGTCTTAAAAGTCAGCAGTCTTAAGGTTTTGGCTTAAGATTTAAGACAGACTCCATACTTTTGTTCTTCTATCATTTAACGGAAGGACAGAAGCATGGAGACGACCCGGAGAAACATGCGATCAGTGCAACATTGTTGGTAGGAGAGTTTTATAGTGAATGGTCAATAAAGGTATATAACGGAGCTACACATCATGGAAAACTGTTTTGTCCATCCTTTAGCCCATTCATTGGAGATATTTTTTTTATTGCACAATAATGCGCGACCTCATACTGCGGTTGTATTTTCAAGATATTTTACTGAGCTCGAAACTCAATCTTTGGTGACTAGCGAGCTCTCCTGACCTGAATTCAATAGAATACGTTTGGGATAAGAACAAAGAACGCCTACACGGGGTAAATTAAGAAATCTCAGAACTGCATTGGTTGAAGAATGGGGCTCAATACTACAAAGTTTCAACGACAGTTTAATAAACGGTATGCCCAGACAAATAAAGGTAGTCTTGGCAGCAAAAGGCTACACTAAATACTGATTCTAATTGCCACTAATAAAGTGTAATTTTTTTTCATTAAAAATGTCAATATAAATCATTATAACTATTTAACAATTTTTTTTCTATAAACTTATGTGATTTTATATTAATTAGACCTCTTTTATCCGTTATGCTAAATAGGTCCCTGAGTGTAGATTATACGCAGCGAGCATGTATGGATCTATAAAATATTTGTGTCTACTGTTTTGGATACCTAGCTATATTAATTTATTTTCTTTAACTACAGTTACAGGCCTATCTCCTAATGACGGATGATATAATGGACGGATCAACGACACGCAGAGGAGCCCCATGTTGGTTCAGATTGCCGGAAGTAGGCAATGGCGCTATAAATGATACAATTCTTATGTACGCGTCAATGATGGAAATTCTTAAAATATATTTTGGTGACCATGTACATTATTCGGGTATTGTAAATTTATTTAATGAAGTGAGTAATATTTGTCATTGCATTGTTAAATGTTTTTATTTTTCATTATGTTTTCGTAGTTTAGCAATAACATGAATTTCTTGATCACTTTAAACAAATTTGAAAACGCTGTCCCTGTAACACACTATAACAGCACAGTAGAAAGACCGCGGTTGCATTTTGAACGACGTCCCCAAATGCAGAGAATTATCACCGAGGGGGTTTTAGTATGCAAAAATCATCACATAATTCTAACTTCCTCAAAGAATACAGGAGGTATCATTTCGAATAATCTACCCGCTCAATACCAAAAACGTAAGGTAGTTTATAAATATTATTTTCTTTTTAGACGCTTATGTTCACTTCCTTGGGACAACATTTAGATTATACAATGGCACATCGAAAGAAGAATGATTTTAGTCTTTTTACTATAGAACGTTACAATGCTATTGTTAAATACAAGACATCATATTATACATACAACTTGCCTGTGTGCTTGGGCATGCTCTTGAGTAACAAAAGAGACGATTATAGTCACAAAAGAGCGGAAGAGATAAGTCTGCAAATCGGACATCTTTTTCAAATGCAGGTAACGTTTTTGCTGTTCGTTCTCTACAATTCATTTTAAATCTTGATCTAGATATCTGATACTATGTAGTGCGTGTGTTAATTTAGCCGCATTTTTTTATAACGTACTTAAATGTAACGTACTGAAATAAATATAGGTTTTTACAATTTCTAATAATCTCAATGGCAAACAAAAATGTTTTGAGTCAACAAGTGATTGAATAAGTATTTTAGAATCTTTTATCAAACAGCATAACTTTGGTGTAAAATGCTTTAAGCAAAACTTGCTTGCTTTTAAAACAGATTCGCCCATCGGAAAAAGTTTCATTTAAAAATTCTCAACTAATGCGTAGTAAATTACAATCGTGTTAGTTTATACGAATCTTGATGTGGTTTTGTATTTATTATTTAAATAGATTCAGACGAATTTATAATTAGCATCGCGGAATTATTATACAAAGGAAATACAAGAACAACGCGTGCTAATAACAATTGACATTTGAAATAAAAAAAATGTACAGGACGACTTCATCGATTGCTTCGGAGCCGAGTCAGTAACGGGTAAGGCCGGTACGGACATACAGGAAGGCAAATGTTCTTGGCTGGCCGTGATGGCCCTGCAGCGTTGCAACGACGCGCAGCGGAAGGTGTTCACGTCGTGCTACGGAAGCAAGGAGCCGGCCCACGTGGAACGCATCCAGCGGCTTTACGAGCAGATGCAGCTGCCGCAGCTGTATCGGCAGGAGGAACGGGAGCGATACGATGACGTGGTGGAAAATGTCCGCAGTCTGCCGAAAGATCTGTCACCCGAACTGTTCCTTCGTATAATAGACATGATCTATAAGAGGGAACAATAGCAATCGCAACACATTCGATCGGCTTGCGTGGCCAACGGCTAATTAGCCGTAGTCTTAAAAAAAATGTATGTAATTGAACATAAATTACACATGATTTTTTTTCTTTTGATCGTTAATATTTAATGAGATAATTAAATTACAACGTTATATCAAACAAGAAAAGAACTTTGATAATTAAAAAAATATTTACTTTATACATTTTGAAGTATATTAATTGGCTATAAAGTAATTGAATGATATGTGGTAAAGGGTATAACTTAAAAAGGTTGTGGATGCAATTTTTTATGTATTTTAATTAATTTCGATTGCGTGAACATTTTCATAGTTAAATAATGTATTGTTTCATTCGCATACAAGTACATTAAAAAGCCTTCTTATCTTACTTTCGCTTGTAGTTAATGGCTTACCGCGGCTGTTATCAAATCGTTGATACACTTTGTGGGCTCGTAAAAAGTTTTTTTTTTTAAATTAAAATACGAATGACAAGTTCACTTAGTGATAAGTGATACGCATATTCTTAACAAGGCTGCGGTAGGTAGAGTGATGTACACAGCTACACATTGTGCTCATCGCCTCGTGACAAGGTATTATGTATTCGTTAGCACCGGCCAGTAATTTTACTAGCCAATACGCCTTTAAAACAGGAAAATAGAAATGTTTTTGTATTGTTGTTTGTCGGAAGAAACAGTTTTTGCGGTATGATCTAAAAGGTCGTCGAAATAGAAACTTGCCTGTAATGTGAGCGTCGTCCGGCAGATATGAATAATGATGTCGGTGAACTAACAAGCACTTTCAAGAGTCAGAATTATTGCAAAGCGGGTTATTAATAATCAATTCGTAATTATTCTATGTATCTAAAACTTATTAAAAGCTAATGATGACTGCAATGCTGTATGAAAATATTGTATTAAATACATCATCAGTCTTTGTTAATCCACAGCGAGAATTTTTTTTTGTTTTTGATTTTTATATCCACTCGTTCTCTTGTGAAAAAGAAGATAATCAGCAGAGTAGGGCCGGGAGTGGCCGAGCACGGAAGGTGCCCGGCCAGTAATCTCCCTTTTATGCAGCTATGCTCGAGGGCTTCTTCAGAAGTCTCGGTTCAGGCCACTTTATTTCATTTATTATTCACCGGGTTGGGGCGCCGTCGAGCTCTTTTGACGCTTCGTCGATCGCTCCGCGGAGTGACTAGGCTCAAGAGCCCCCGAGAGAGGACCTCTGCTTGGACTGTCATTTCGAACCAAGGGTGCCCGAGAGAGCCAGCTGGTAATAGGCCTTCCTCAATGCCTCCCACTGAATGCGGTCCTCGGTCTTTCGCATCCATCCACTTCCGACGGCTTTAGCGATGTTGTCGTTCCATCTCTAGGAAAGGTTTCCTACACCTCTGCGCCTCATATTCAAGATTTTGCTCCCCTATCAACCGTCATCCACACGGAAGATATGTCCGGTCCCCTGCCACATTCAGTTCATACAACTTTAGTCCTCCGTCGAGTTTTTTCGTCCCGGACCTTTTCTCTTAGAGAAACGTCAAGCATAACTCCCTCGATATGTGATGTGTAGTGTGTCCTGTACCCAGACGTTGGATAAATACATATATAATATTACTGAATATACACACAAGCTCGTTACAATGTTGCGATCGAAGTGCACAAACATTTCATAAGTAAATTATTATGATATTGAAATCAGGAAGTCAAAGTAAATATATTACACATATTTGTAAGTGATGATATCTCCATTTTTGGCGTGACAAAAATGAAATTGTATGACAAATGTATGTAAAACAAAATGTGTTTGTCAAATTAGCATTAAAGACCGCCGAAGAGAGGGGTAAGACCGCCAATTGTACTTTTTTTATGTTATTGTATCTTTGTTTTTATTTCTGTTTAATGTGTACACATACACATTTGACCTTTATTGTACATATAATGAAGAGTACTAAATAAATAAAATAAAGTTTTCGTTTTGTGGATCTGTAAATAAAAATAGTATTTAATGGTGATCGTCATCATACCATAAATAATTTATTTTAGCCAATAACGATAGAACAATGAATAATTATTTTTCTGTTTTCGTCCATACAAAGTCTCTGTAAAAGTCTAATATGTAAATTATAAAATTTAAATAATATTAAAACTTAAATTTATTCATGTTTAATTTATTATATATGTTAAAGTTGTATGAATTATTTTGAAAGTCCGAATGGAACAATATTGTAAAAACTATATCTGCTCAATTTAAAATCTCACGGAAATTTAGTATCCTAAGTCTTTATTAATTATTAGTGTTAGAGATATGGCAAAAGACTATTAAAATATGAATAATACTGTATCTTCACTTATTATGTTGGTTTGTGATTATATAAAAGAAAGTAATTTGTTAGATACAAAAAAAAATTATTTGTGAAATTTTGTATACAACAGTTTTTTAAGATTTTTAGAGAAATATAAACCTGTTATCGTTTGCGCGAAGGCAGAAAAAATAAAAGATAAAATTCTCTTTATAATTTGTATTGTGAAAATACACATAGAATTAAATAAATGAAAATGATTAATTTTATGATACTTTTTTAATGAATTATGTGGCGCAGGCATGGTATAAAAAGTAATTACATGTAAAGTAGTACACACAATATTTTGTAATTATCTTTATAGAATAATTTCTCTGAGGTAACTTAGCAGCGGGCTTACATTTGTAATTCCTTTATTTGTAAGTAAAAAGATATAATCTAGAGTTATGCTATAAATTTGATCTGAAGTATAATTAATTTAAGGTAAAATATTAAAACGGCGCAAATAGTTTTGTGTGTATTTTAATCTCTTACACCATTTTGAATTATGTTTCATGGTTTTCTTTTCAGCGCCTGCTAAAATGTTTCATCAACATACTACGCCGGATATTATGAACGGAACATTTCTTGAAGTAATTTCCAATGAAACGAAACAACATTATTAAAAAATAAAAAGAAAAAAAAGTTATAATTTTGATAGACAAATAAAACAATTCTTTATGCTCATAAAAGTTAACCATGACCTGAGAAGAGCCTGCGCGTGAAACTTCGCGGGCATTTTTTAATATATCTATATAAAAGAAAGTCGTGTTGGTTACAAGACATAACTCGAGAACGGCTGAACCGATTTTCACGATTTTTGTGGTTTTTGGATTTGTCTACGCCGGGATTAAGCTATAGGGTATAAAATTTTGCTTCAAAGGCATAAAACATTCAAAATTCGTTTGTGTCCAGAAGAGACATTTGGGTGGAAAAAGTCGTCGGTTCGAGTCGCGTCGTTTTTTCTAGAAAAATCTGACGAACAAAAATGCTTTTATCACATTTTTTCGATCGAACGCACCGTTGTCGAGTTATAATTAAAAAACCTTTTTGACATAGTGTTGTGACTACATTGTTCAAATAGCAGAGTATCTATATATTTATTAAAATCCAATTGTAAAAATGATTTATTATTATAATGTACAGTAATTCAGTTAATATCATTGATAAAATAACATTTTGACCTCTGTTTGCCAAGAGTTAAGTGTTTTATTGTAATGATATGACAAAAAATGGTTTGATTTTGCGGAACAAATTTCGCCGGGACCGCTAGTAAATAATAAATAAACAAGTTCTTAGATCAATAAAATAATGTATCTACATTTATTTTAAAGAACAAAAATAATGTACATGCATAATTTTTTCTTTAAAATTAATCTACTGTTTTTACGCTATTGAGTTACATTTGTTTTTACTTTACTTTTTTGCAATTTTTTAATTGACATTATAACAGAAAAAACCTCAATTAGATGCAATGTCTAGACAATATTTTAGAATATATGCAAATGCTCCAATGATTTACGTGAGAGTAGTGACTGTTTGCAGATGAAACAATGCTTGTAAAGTAACGTAAAAGTTAAATCAGGGTTTATATATTTGATAGAATATGGAGCATATTAAAAATACCTTTACATGCATATAAGTTTTATATTTGTTAAAAAATAAATATTATTGTTTCCAGAAAGACAAACATAGCCATAGAAAAGTTTAAAAAATATAACGCATATAACTTCGTTATTTATTCAACGAGATGATCGAGACATCTATCTAGTGGTACAACCACTCCCTCTAATGTGCCACGAGTTACAATGATAAATACTAGTCTGTATTGTGCTTCTCGCTTTGAAACATAACATTCAGCAATGTTATCTGAGAAATATTATTAGCTATTATTCAATCCGGACCTGCAGCTATTATTCAAACAGAAACATAATCATATTTGAAAATCACTACTTGCCAACAATTAGTACACGGTTTTGTCGTACCTGTCCCTGAGATCTACTATGGGCAAAAATATAACAGGTTTTTACCAATGAAATCGCCGTTTTTCATGAAATAAATTAAGAGTATGTTTTTTATTAATCTAAGTAATCATCCATGCCATCAATGCTTCTTTGCCAACGCATTGTATAGTAGCTTATTGATGCCCTACTTGAAGATATCAACTGGACGGGAGGCAACAAATTTTTCAAAGGCATTTTGTACTGCCTCTAGGGTATTGAATTTTTTTCCCGCCAAGAAGTTATCCAAATTCTAGAAAAAGTGGAAGTCTGTAGACGCAAGGTCTGGTGGGTACGACGGATCTTGGACAACTTTCAACCCCAGCTCTTGTACCTTGGAGACCGTCTGCTGTGCAGTATGAGGTCGCGCGTTGTCGTGCAGTAGCGCCGAAAAGTTAACTAAAGCTGGATGGAAACGTGCGAGCTTCTCCATCGTTTTGTTCAGTTCTTTACAGTACAGATCTGCAATAATGCTCGCCCCTTTTGGTAAGAAGCTGAGTTAAATTACACCGACGTTAGACCACCAAAACCGTGACCATCACTGTTCTTGAAGCACGTTTTTGTTTAGGGCATTGTTTTGGTGCTGAAACATGGTCCAACCAACTTGCTGAGCACTTACGATTATCGAACAGGATCCATTTCTCGTCACAAGTAACGATGTGGTTCAAAGTTCCTTCGTTTGTATGCCTGTTTAGTAATCCAACGCACGTCTCGACGCATAGTTTGCGCTACCGATCATTGAGTTCGTTGGGTACCCATTTGTTAAGCTTTTTTATCTTGCCAATTTGACGCAAATGGGCCAATATTGTTTTGATGCTAACATCGAAAGCTGCTGCTAATTCAGCCGTAGATTGAATATCATTCGCCTTTAATTCGTCATTGTTCACCATAGTTTTCGGACGACCTCGGGGTTAATTTTTCAGGTAAAATTTTCCAGAACGGAAGCACGCAAACCAGTAAGGGATTCCATAATTACTCCAATTTTGGAAGTACCTATGATAACGAAAAATGTTAGAACGCGATCAAAACAAAACGCTAACATTTAAACAAATAACGATTTTAGAAAAAATAATCAATATTTTTAAAATGAAATTAATTTGAAATTAGAAATAACGAAACGAAAAAAAAAATTTATTCAGTTTAGCGAAGCGAAACTCTTACTGGTTATAAGTGTGTGTTTATTGCAATGTCTCTCCTCCTAAACTATAAGGAGTAGGAGGTTGAAATTTCGAACATAGGTAGAGGACAGAAGGTCTTTAAATTTGTTTCGAAATAGTAATTGTAGTTTTTGAATTATCACTATAAAATGATGATATCAGTCACTGGTGACTGATATAGCCCCATTAGAGTATTCCAGTGTCAGTCACCCGTGACTAACAAGGCAGGCAGTCGTGTGATAATAAACATTTTTTTTTTTCAATAATCTTATATTTTTTTAAATGTAAACTTTCTTTCAAGACACATTGTTTACACATAGTTTATTTGAAATAGTTTGTCACATTAAAATCTATACTTCGCTCAGCTGCACCCGCCATGCAACGCGAAGACGCGGTTCCTGGTTTTAAATGGCCGCTACGGCAGAACGGCATTTTCATAGGTAAATACCTAATATCAAAGATTAAAAAATACATATACTTAATGCATCTTACACAACACCAGAACGTTGGTACACACCAACACGATAGCATTGAAGAAAAGTAAAAAACAACGTTGAAGACACTGATTGTCAGCAAAAAATGAATAGAGGCTTCTAAGGAGGGATACAACGTAACACTATATAAATGTCTTCGCACTTTACTTACCCGCTGATAAGCTCTGAAATACGCATAAAAATCTTTGAATACGATTATTTTTATAAATATGATGTCTTGTAAGTGTCTAGTGCAACAGATAAGAAACTGCGCTAACTGGTAAGATTAATTTAATTAAAGTGGATTGTATAAGATTTTTTAATAAAATTATACCATGGAGGCAAATACAAAACATCCAAATGCAGAATAAAGTAACGTATACTTTTGGTTCAAAATTAAATTGACCATTAACAAATTGTAATGAGCTATGTAGTAGTCAAAATGTCTATTATGAGCTGATATTTACTTACTGCTCGTGGACTAAACTAAATATTAATATGTTCGGAATTATTGTGTGATTTGGCAAGAAAATTGGAACAACTTAAATTTTGTATGTGCTATTTTAAAAATATTGATAAGGATATATGGTGCCGTTCCGATCCGTTACTTCTAGGTAATTGAATTCAGTTGTTGCCCTTAGTTTATCTATTATACATAATTAGCAACAATTTTCTTTTTAATTGCTTCCTTATTAGTTTAAAGCTGATCATAACAGGATGTTCCTTTATGTCCATATATGTATAAAATAATATATTCACGAAGAATGTTCGCATAAAAACCGTCGTCATTAGTGATAAAGAAGGCGATTAAACGTTCTTCAAGATCTTTACAGTATTCATGTCCATTTTTTATCCCTTGTCACTAATTATTCTTTCTAACTAATTATTATACAAAAATGGTCTTTGTGTACAACTAGCCTTATAGTTAAATTTTATTTCCTTATTGCCTGTTAATTCAGGTGTTGTTTATATTCAAGTTTGAAGTCTATCGGATAACTCATCAAACTCAACCACATTAAGAATATGTACAAAAGTTATATATTTGTGGTATTATATAATAATATGAATGTACATTTTGAACATTATATAGTCTTAGAACGTTATAATAAGAAAATAAACAACCATGTATAGAATGGAAGAGAAACATCTTATTTTAAACGATAAGTAATTATTTTTTTAAATAATTGCTTAGTTGCTTGTGTGCAACTAAACAATTATTTAAATAGTTATTTTCTATTGTATAATGCTTTATGTACATAACATAATACAAAAGAGTATTTAGTGGCAAAGGCTAAAGCTAATTACCATAAAATTTCAATGAGTATATTTTATGATTCGCCGCAAAGTGTAGAATGCGTAAAAAATAAGTTTTAGAAATGCTATCGAATGCTGATACCGCGGCTTGAGGCTTGGAGTCTGCTTACGCTAGCTACGCCATTTATGTTTGTACTTGATTTGAGAGGCTATCGAGCTCTTATGTCGCACTACTGCTATGTAGCTCTCAAGTAACACTACTGCCACTTTCAGAAATAATACACTCTAAGTATATAAACTTTAATACTCTCCGTTATTGCCTAAGGTGATATTATTTCGATCTGCATGCAGACCTCGATAAGTCTGATATATATCTATCTCACGATGTGTATAAATTCAAAAAAATGTAAGAGAATGCACTAAATAAAAATCTTCTTTTGTCCATTAAGTGTCTTTAAAAATATATCTTTACATCAAATCTTAATATTAAATAGAAAACATCTTACGTACGTGTCAACCACACCCTCGTTCTTATCTATCTCCCCAACTTTATGTCATCCGTCTTTCATTTCTTCATCTATATTCAGAAATACAATCAGCCAGTCCATTCATAAATCCATCCTACATAAATAAGATGTTAGAAAGATATTTCCCCTGTAATATCACAAGGTACAGCACTTTTCAAGTCAGAA
>DWHU01000702.1:0-16349 GCA_018247975.1 Parides photinus | reverse complement strand
ACCATTGGATTCATGAACTCGTACCAGCCGATGAACCTTTAAGTTAGATTATTAATGAATTTTATTAGCAGCAGTTATTTAATCTGGACAGATGTTTTCGATTTAAGAGAAATACGACATGGAATTTAGGAGTAGAGCAGAAGAGTTTTTTTATCCAAATTGGTAATTCCCATCCTAAATATGTAAATCTTCTGAGACGATATCATCGTTCTGTTCCAGCTGAAGACTTTTAAGAGGCAAACAATTTCAGGCGAGCATGCACCTTCAAATTCATAGTCACATAACATCAGTGAAATATAAAAAGATTCGTCTAAAAGTTAGGATGCTACAGACTCGGACAAATACAAAAATAATGCAAGTTGGCAAAGTAAAAACGTAACCTTTCTTCGGGGAAAGCTTTATAGGCTTTTGATATTGCGTCAATAAAATGCTCTTTACGAAACGCAATCCGGCACATGTTACCCAACAAGGGTACAGGTTGCAACGTCTTCACTCCATGCCTGCTGAACCTGGAGTACACCCTGCGCAAGTAGAGTATCAGGACGAGCAGGAGCACCGCCGACCAGATCGCTATCAACATTACCTGACAAGGATACAAGAAAAACATTACTAGTTTATCGTCTTTTTTGATACTGTAAACGATCTCGATTCAAATCACGACCTTTTTCACAAAGCTTCTACAAAAAGCACCAAAACAAAATTATTAACAATATTAGACTGTAATTGACACGACCAACAGGTTAACAAATGTTTATCTTAAACCATTCCCAACGTCCATCAGTTTTTGTCCACAGACACAAGTACGCAAATTAAACTTGACCTTGCTCTAATCGGATCGATGATTAAACATAAAGTTTACTCACCGGTTATGTTTATGTTTGCAGATAGAGAACCAAACAAAGACCTGTTATCACCGACACGGTGCGTGTGTGTGCTCACACAGGCGTCAGCTGCCGGTATGATAAGTTTTGGTAGATTATTTGACCTCGCAGTCTAAAGACACGGTTTCACAAAAAAACAAACACATCTGCCGATCGTCCACGTAATATCTGAATTAAATTTCTCTACGACCGATATATTATCATGTTACACTTGATTAATCGATGTGATATTGTGATACCCGTTTGTAATGCGGTCGCTATACGTTACAAATAGCGCGGATCCGATCTCAACTGACCTTGCACAGCTCCCATTGTTAGAGAAGGCTCAAGTCCCGGCAGTGAGAACATTAAGTTCGCTTTTTGTTATTGTTTATTATGTGTTATACCATTTTATAGTTTAATTTTCTATTGTTAATGTGAAACTGGATGTTTTTATATTAATAAACTAAAAAATATCTTTAGTAGAAGTGCACCTTAACGGCGACCAACACATACACACAGGCTGCGCGTGCGCCGGCGGGGCTGGATCAACAGTCGCTTTTGTATATCTAATCGCATCGCGTCATTTGGACTGTTTATAGATTAGTTTATATTATTTAAATGTACAAAAAAACATTATAATAAGCACTTTGAATACAAGTTCTAATATTTATTTATATATGAAAATTTCATGTAAGCGCCATATACAAAGAGCATCTCTTGTTCTCTTTTTTAAAATTGATTCTCTGACTTCGGAAAAAGTGATTTGTTGACATATAGGACTTAATAAAATTAAATAACATCACACTTTAAAGAAAGGCAAAGGATCGGAAAAGTTTTCTCCTACTGACCACCCAACTTCAGTTTGAATGCATTCAATGATGCTGGTGAATATTTATTAAGTTTTGATCGCATAGTCCAATGACAACGATTTGAAAAATATTTTGTAATGGCGAACACTCCAGCAGCTGTGCATCGTAGAAAGCAACAACTTGTCGATACCTTAAAGGTTATAATGAAAATATAACAAGCTGTTCAGTTTTTTGACCAAGAAAATAAGTCCAAAGTTATTTAGAATATTTATTGGAAATATATTTATGGTTGCAATAAATTTTGCCTTAATCGGAACCGCAACCAATGTCCGCCTCTCAAACTAATGTTAAACGCCCCCGGCGTCAACACCGCCGGTATGCAGGTCTTCTCGCACGGCGATAGCTCCACATGCAGCAGTAGCTGATACAGCATCACCTTCACCTCGCACAAGGCGAACCTGGAACCTAACCAACAAAGCAAAATAAATAATTTATAGGAGATGTACCTTTTTAAATATCACAGAACCAAATGTGACGACAAATTTTTAAATGTTAACGTATCTAAAAAAATTTTTGGCCTCCTGACATCATCACAATGAAAAGATTGGAGAATTAAAGTCGTGCTGTTGTAGACATTGAAGGTCAAATCATTCAATTTGATTCGGCAGTAAAATTTAATTTGATGTCGTCTATGTTTCGATTAAACTGTTAGAGTACTTGAATATTAAAAGTTTTGACATTGACTTCCTCGAAGATGATTCGCAGAGAAAGCAGAGTACTTTTAAAAGTCTCCACCTACCTTCCACGGCAGAATAACAGCTCGCTAAGGAGCCCAAAACCTAATCGCCAAGGAAATGTCGCTCGCGTAACAAAAATTTAATAAATACAATTCATTGGTTACTTTACCTATACAATTCCTAGGACCAAGACCAAAAGGAATGTAAGTAAATGGTTTTATCAAGTATTTTTTTTCTTCTGAAAAACGCTCTGGATCGAACTTCTCTGGATCCGGATAGAAGTTGGGATCGCGATGGATCGGCCACACCGGTGTTATGACCGATTCACCTTTACGAATCTAAAATGAAAGTCATTTTGTTTGAAGGAGTGGATAGTTGCTGCTGCTGATTTTACGTATTCATTGTACATAATAAATAAAATACATGAGTTCCAAAACGCTATGCGCACTTTAAAATTTAAAATAAACTCACTATGTAATTCTGCAGGGACTCTCTGCTGGGTTTTCCTAAATTGTAATCTTTAATACAGAGTCTGTCAAATGATACAACCGGGGGCCACTTCCTGAGTACCTCTGGAATTTATAATCAATACACACATTAAACTATTTTCAAATCCGACTACGGCGTCCAATAAATCTTCGATAAAACTTGAAATTTTTGCTAATACTTTCTTGAATAAGAATCGGTTCAGTTATCTTGGAGAAATAAAAAGGAGAAATAAAATCATAGGAGGGTAACGATCGCGGGCAGCAGGCAGATTGATGCAAAATTTGACAGGCCTGTGTTCAGCAATCGACAGCAATCTGAACTGCATTTATAATAATTTATGTAAAAATAATACTTACCGGATACAACCATGTCCAGATATTTTAAGTTCTGGATGGAGCTGTAATCGAATTGACCTCCGCTTCTGATTTTGTGTTCTTTCATTTCTTCGAGGAGCCGCTTCTGGATGTCAGGATTCATGGCGAGCTCGTGCAGCGCGAAGCACATCGCCGAGGATACTGTTTCGAATCCCGCGATAAGAAACAGCATAGCTTGGGCCACAAAATGACTGTCTGTCCAAACTGAAAGCGACAACTTTTAGTGATATTGTATAAATTTAAGGCATGATTTCAGATAAAATTAACACTAAGCCAAAAAAGACTAGGCGTTCATTTTATTTTCGTATAAACCTGATAATATTTACTTACCTCGATCTGTATTCTTTCTGCCCACAGACGACTCCTGGGCAGTCGCAAAACCTGCATCTGTATCGACATACTTTTCCTCGTGTCTCAATCGTCCTAAACAACAATAAGTCCTAGTTATATGAGAAGTTTCTATGTTACACTTTTCCGGTTTGGATTGAACGAGTGAAATTACTACATAGCTGATGAAGTTCCTCATTACTTCTTGTCATCTAACCTCTTCCATTTGCATACCGAAAGTATTTCCCGATAAATTTATCTTCTGACAGCTATAAGCACAAAAGACTTGCACAATAAAAAATAACTACCTCTTTTGGCATCCATCAGTAGCTGTATCATATCAGGTCTAATGACGTTTTTGGCTTCACGCTCGCTCATCGTACCCAGCACCAAGTTCCAGAAGAAACGCTTCGTCGATTTTGAGAAAAGAGTGAACCGCAAAGCCTGGACAAAATTAAAAAATGAAAATGGCATTTGATATAAAACTTAAAAAAGGAAACTATTTGGAAATATAATTTTTCTGGTGATCTCTTATCTATAATAAATTATTGAATTCAAAAGATCTAGTTGTTAGTGAAATGGTGAATGTATGTCTGTCAGATAAATAATAGATATATTTCACCTTAGCGACGAGCGGCCAGGCGCTGATGGCGAATAACTTAAAGAGCTGCCACAAGTTGAACGTCGAAGCCACCTTCCCCATAGCGTAGAATCTGTTATCCCGGTCAGTGTGAGAGTCCACCTTGAGACCAAACGCGCAGGAAGCAATCACATCATTCGCATAACGCGACATCAAATCTTTGCAGTCCACGTCGATGTAACCTGCACCAGAAGTATAACACAGAGGCCAGGGCCCATCAGTTCAGTAATCGCCACATTTTTACCAACGATCCATTAAACGGATGTTGTGTTTGTACGAAGCCACGCAAAGGTTAGCATTCGTTTAATGGACATGAGCCATCTTCTAGATTCTGTGTAGAGCTAATGTAAGGTAGATGAGATTTATGTTAATTTTGAAAGTTTTTGCTATCAGACCAAATGTTCTCCCACGGCATTTTCAATTATTAACTAATTACACTATTTCAAACAAATTTCTTTGTAATTATTGATATTTAACAGAAAAAACTGGTTTTCTCCATACCTCCTGAAGTTTG
This sequence comes from Parides photinus, assembly GCA_018247975.1. NCBI lineage: Eukaryota > Metazoa > Arthropoda > Insecta > Lepidoptera > Papilionidae > Parides > Parides photinus. Next base: position 11,596 of record DWHU01000702.1, on the reverse strand, counting down.
TATCCTTTCCTTTAATGACTTTATCATAATATCGCCCACTTCGACCATCAGCGGCACCATCAGTCGTATCTTGGAGCTAGTGAATGCTGGGCTTAGAGTCGATCGCATGTCCTTCCATTCTTGACCTATTTCAATCATTATAAGCGTTTAGGCTATAAATATTTAACATTAATTCATATTATTTTAGCCTTAAATTTTACTTTGGTACCAAACAATAAGTCCATAATGGATCTTATGAATGTTGTTAAAAATATCTATTAGTAACTTTTGAATATTTGGCTAAAAGTAGCAACTGGTTAGACCAATTGAAACTTAATTATTATCCATCATCCTAAAGTGAAGTATTTGACACTGATTTTACCTTTTAGTGAAAATAAGTTTCTGCCGAAAAACGGATCAATTTTCTCATCAACCGACACTCGATGGTCTAGAAAATATTCAAAATCCTTCACGGTCACAGACTTTATGAGCTCTAGATCCCTTAGCATTATTATTGGATTCGTAAATTCGTATCGACCCACGAACCTAAAACAAACAAACGTTTTATTTTTAGCAATTTAATTTTAAATCTTCAATCTCCGTTGCTTGTAGTAGACTGTAGCAGGAATTCTATCAGTTGTATGGTTATCTGAAGTCGTAGGAGTTGTTAAAAAAATTATGCACCTTTATTACTCTAGTAAAATTTTCACTTAATTCTTTCTTTTTGCTTCGGTTTATTAAATTTCACTAATCATTATAACAAAGCTACTTTTATCATACCTTTCGTCCGGATAGGTTCTGTAAAGCCTTTCCAATTGATCACTGAAATGTTCCCGTCGTGTCAATATTCGTCCGATGTTACCGAAGAAAGGCAATGGCTTTAAACACTTGACTCCGTATCTGTTGAATCTGGAGTACACATTGCGGATGTATAAGGCTAGAGCAGCCAACAAGGCCAGCGACCATACCGCAAATAGCATTATCTGAAACTGAAACTTATGTATATAAAACAATGAAAAAAATATCTGGTTTGGAATCACATTAATCAATAAATCTATTTACAAGTAAATTGGATAACAGATCAAAAAAAAATATTTTGCTTGTCTTTTCTCTAGATTTCCACAAATACTATATCGATTATTGATAATTGGGTATTGAAAATTATAAAATGAAATCGGGTTAGGTAAATTAAAAAATCGCAAATACATTTCTTCGTCATACAGTTGCATTTGTGAACAAGATTAGTAGCGGAGTTCGGTTCAGTTGGTAGTAACGATGTTTTGTGCTTCAAAAATAAGATATCGAAAATATATTCCATCTGAGCAACACGAAAAACAATAAAGAACTTAGGTGCTCGATTATACATAAAATATTGAAGCTGACCTTGGCCCTGCAGATGATCAAGACGTGAATACAGAAAGCGATTGCAAGTACGAAACATTATTATGAAAGTGGCAACTTTAATTCTAAAAAGTGCGAGAGAACGTTTATAAATATGTGTATGTTGTACTAACACAATTATTGTAAACAAAAGCTTTTGATAGTTTAATCGTGAAAAAAAATTTCAAAATCAAGGTCAAAACAAACTCAGCACAAACTGAAGCCTGTTTCTGTTATATAGGGTGATTGGTAATCAATGCAATAGTTTTAAAAGGATTCATTTATATCTCATTTGCTGTCAATTAATGTACGGTACAGCTTATACAAAAATCAATAGTTTCAGAGATATACCTGAAAAATTAGTGCCTTTTGTTAAAAGCTTAATAATTTTTTTGGATTGCAAATAATTTCCGATTCGTAATAAATTATTTAAAACCGCAAAAAGTAAACAAACTGATGTCACGTGGTTTAAATTGCATAGGTAATGTTAAAAAATTCACATATGATTTACACTTGTTGTTACCAATCACCTGTATAGCTGCGGCACAATCTGTGTACCTACAACACAATCAACGAAAATAGTCGCGATGTATAGCTGCGGCACAATCTGTGTACCTACAACACAATCAACGAAAATAGTCGCGAGGAGACATCCGCTTCAAGCGAGGCTATCAAAATACACGATAAAAAAGGTAAAAATTATCTAAAACAAACTAGTCAAATAAAAAATACATACCGTATCTGTTTGTTGTTTTTGTTGAGATATTTATTATAAATACAATCGCAAACGCGCCGAATGATTCGACTTCTGCAAGATACTGCGCGTTCCTTACTACCCAACACGTGCTGTGTGCAACTCATTTGTGCGCGCGGTACAATGTGTGCGCGTGGCGACGCTGGACGGGTGTCAGTGTGTGAAGCAGCCGCGTCACGCACGCACACACACAGACTGTGTGATTACAATCGCACGCACACTTGTGTGCAGACCAGCAGTATGTGAATGGAGCCGATAGTCAGTGTGTGCGCGTGGCTGCGTGCACACTGTAGTGAGACGTTTGATTGATGTCTACAGACACTATATTATGTTAAGGAAAATTAAAAGGGAACCAGTTTTGATTGAATTAACAACGAATGCGGTTTGTTCAGTTCTTAGCAGCTTGACAAAACGGCCGCAGATTACGGTTTAATAATTTAGAAGTTGCAGTTTCTTTTAGCAAGATTGTAAAGGAAAATTGAGTTAGGTCAGAATTCAAGGAATAGGTCAGGAAGTTAGGAAAACGTGCAAGCAGTTGAAACTCAAGCTTTCAGTCAATGAAACAAATAAAACCCGTTTAAAAATAATACAATATATTGCACTTTGTTTAGACTATGTCGATTTAAACTGTCGACAACACATAAAATATAATAAAAATTAGAAGTGATATTTCCAAATGGAAAAGTCATAAATTTCTCGTCACCGCCGCCATAACATCGCTTCGTACAGTAATAATAAACTAAAAAAAAAAATCATGATAAATCATCAGTGTACATAATGAATGATCTCCGGGCAAATTATGTTAATAACATGGCTTCGTTTTCGTCGGCGGACTCGCGAATACCGCACTTAGTAATTGCAGGATCACGGAACCAAAAAAAAACATAATTGCAGCATTACGAGCGGACTGCAAAAATTACATTTGATGCGATTCAATCATGTAAATACGATATTTTTTGTGTTTACTCGTTTGCTAACCCACTCGTTAATAATGATACAGTGTACGATAATTAGCAACACAATTGTATCAACCTCGTGTTATCTAAAATCGTTAATATCTTTATTCAATAACAATTTTCACGAATTGATAAGAGAAGTAATATATTCAAATATGATTATAACACAGACAGGTTGTTACGTTAGTGGCTCTAAGATGATTCTATTAATTATGTTGTAACATCTCCGGCCGCTTCACCGCTGCCTGCTCGTGGCGCGCAGCCAGTGGCCGCCGCGCATGCGGATGTTGAAGGTGTCGGTGGCGAGCCGCGCCGGCAGGCAGGTCTTCTCGCACGGCGACAGCTGCATGTGCAGCAGCAGCTGGTAGATCATCACTTTCACTTCGCACAAAGCGAACCGGGAACCTGTACAAAGTGTTTGCTACCGTTACACATCAATTAAGAGATATAAATCCGATTTTAAAACACACTGGGCTGTTGTTGCTAACAGATGCGAAGGTCCATATTACTTAACAGGAGTAACGGAAACGACAACAAGCAGCAGCAAAATCGAGGCGTTATATAATACATTCACACATCGTTAAGTTATGATACATTTCATTAGTCGAGCTATTTTCCACAAACAGTGATCTTTTATTTGAAATACACTGTAGCGTCCATTCTCCGTTTGATTGTTTGACAACAGACACCTAAACACTCCCAAATTGTGCGAGTGCCATTTTATAGGATAAATTGTGAAAGATATTCTTACCTATACAGTTCCTTGGTCCCAGGCCGAAGGGAAGGTAAGTGAAAGGTTTAATAAGCAACTTGTTCTCCTCGGAAAATCGCTCCGGGTCAAACTTTTCCGGTTCCGGGTAGAATTCCGGATCGCGGTGAATTCCCCATGCCGGGATCATCAGCGATTCGCCTTTACGAATCTTGGGAAATAAAAATAATGAGATTAACCATCGAAAGCTTCGTCTTGCAAACAAGACCAACAGCAACTTGTAAAAGGGTGTAAACTTTTCCAAGTCGCCTAACCAGCGATGCAGTTGCCAAGTCGACATAAACTGATGCAACTCAAACACAAATCGACTCCGCGGCATTGGAATTGCAACGAATCTATCACAAATATCGTAAACTGCAAATTCCTACACCGTATACACTTTCTGGCGCTTGCTTACTCTCAAATATGCCTTCATTCGTGAACGTGTTTGATTAAGATAATTAACATACGCTAAAATTAATAAATAAAATAATGAATTAAATGGTGTAGTTTTGGTAGTGATTAAATCTCGGTTACATTACTATTACATTAGTTTTAGAGACGTTATTGGTTCCAAATTAATTTATAAAATAAAAAAAAAAAACATTTAATATACTCGTCATAAACATGATACTTAAAATTATGTGTCTGAATGAATCTTTGTAACGACTGTGACCAGATCTGAATGTTAACTAACATTCCGCAGTACTATCTAGTCCACGGTAAAGTAGTTCAGCGTCATTGTTATCTTACAACTTCAGGTGAACTTTGTTTTTTCACTTTTGCGGACAGAATGAGGATGAAACTTACTATGTAATCCTGCGTCGAATTCTTATTTGGTTTCCCCAAATTGTAGTCTTTGGTGCAAAGTCTGTCCAGTGCGATGCCGGGCGGCCACAATCTGAGCACCTCTGTAAAGATAAACAAATTAAAATAATTCATTACAAAAAACTTAAAAACACTTGACAGTATTGCAAATAATCGTACCGCGCTTTAGGTAAGCATTTGGATGCTGGTGGAAAGCGTTGTAATTTTTTTAAACACAAATAATATTAAAACGAAGTGCAGTAACAAGATTTTGTATTTAGCCCTTAACATTGTTCACAAAATTGTTTCGATGTGAGTTCAATTACGTAAAATCCTAAGAAAAATTTGTCAAACCGCATTGAATTATTACCTGACACAACCATGTCCATGTAAGTCATGTTTTGTATAGAATTATAATCTAGCTTTCCCCCACTCCTGGATTCATTCTCTTTAATCTCTTGAAAGAGACGCTCCTGGATGTCAGGGTTTATGGCCAGCTCGTGAAGTGCGAAGGACATCGCCGAAGAAATAGTTTCGAAGCCGGCGATGAAAAAAAGGACCGCTTGTGCCACCAAATCGCTGTCGGACCAAACTAAAATCAGACAAAACGCTTGTTAATAAAGAAGAGATATAGATGCAAATTTTAAAAGGTTGGGCGTTTTTATTATTACACGATGTGTTATCGGTTCAATTCTTTTTGTGACAAACAAACATTTTAGCCTTTAAGAGTATATTGGAAAGAAAAGATTCTTTAACCATAAAATTTCTGTAGATGAAAGAACAAAAATCACGCAAATTGATGATATGACACTGGTGTATTTATTTAAGATCCAGCACAAATAAATGTATAAATTTCACTCGCCTCGGTCGATGCTCTTTTTGCCAACGGAGGACTCCTCGACGGTCGCGAAGCCCGCGTCCGTGTCGACGGAACCCTTGTCCTCGTGCATCAGATGACCTTTGCAACGGCGGGAAACAGAAAAAAACGTAAACATGTTTAGTGCAACTGCAGAGGTGCATGATTTCATTAATTTATCGCATTTTGAAGGAGCTACTCCGTGATTACGATTTCTGAAGTACTTAGAAATCACCTTATGTTTATAACAGATATAACAGATATAAGAACAGTTAAAGAAGCTACTATTGTATATCAAGTAGTTGATAAACAATTAAATAGAAACAGATCACTAAAAGCGAACTTTACATCACTCGTGCGAAATTTCCCCGTCTTCATGGAATTGTTGGAACTTATAACAAACTATTGTATGATCGCTACAAATTAAAATAACACCACCCCATACCCACGAGTGGGGGTCGTAAAAGGTGACGAGCGGGCAGCAGCGCTGGCAGGGTGCTAGGCTTGGCTTAGGCGAGCTCTGAAGACAGAGCTTGCCCAAGCCTAGCTAAGCAGAACCCAAGAAAGTTGTTATAAAACGACCACAATCACTCTGTCAAGAGTGAAACGACTGAATGGAAGATGACTCTATTTTTTATTTAGCATTTTAATAAAATCTGATTATCGGTTACCTTTCTTCGCCTCCATCAGCAGGTGGATCATGTCGGGTCGAACGGTATTGTTCGCTTCGCGATCGTGCATGGTGCTCAACACCAGGTCCCAGAAAAACTTCTTTGTAGATTCCGTAAACAGCGTCAGCCGTAAAATCTACAAATTTTGTTTTAATTAATCAATCTCACCATTAAATAGGAAATAATTGTTTTCACAAGCTATCTTTGAAGTTTATAATCTGCAGCACCGCGCTTATCTTCATTGATTAATTTTATTCCTCATGAACTTGTCAATTGTTGTCTAAGATTTATGACGATGACACTACAATAATAAAGTATAAGGTAATCCTTTAATAAAATATATAAGGAGTACTGCTTCTTTAAATTGTCCAGATTCATTGAATCGTAGTTTACATAAATATTACTTGTTCTACTTTATTTGTGCATTTCACTGAATTTGAGACTAACGTTTTGGTGTTCGACAATTGTTTTTTTTTTTTCAATCATCTCGTTACAAACATCCTAAATAAATAAAATTTTAGGCCGTGCGTTGTCCAAAGCCATAAATTCTAGCCGCAAACTACGTTTCCTATTTTGAATGTTAACAGAATGATTGCTGGAGTGCGTATTAACCAATTTATTTAGCGTTTGCTCCAATCACATTACAAGTGCGTATATACATACATACAGTGCGGTACTTATTTAAAGTTGCAATAAAAATTGTTGACCGACCAATAGGCCCGGCAGGTTCCTCGGTCAAATTAATTCAATAGATAGTTATGTATGTGTTTTGAAATGTACACGATCAACAAGTTACCGCTCATGTAACCAACTTCTTCCAACGTAATCCTATTATTAATTACTGGAGGTACTTACTGTTTTAAGTGTGCTGGGTAGTATCTATGCAATTAACATGTTACTACCAAGGTATAAACTCTGACTATAAATCATGTAGACATTGCAAAAACAAAAGATTTGGAAAAGATTTCCCACCTTGGAGACGTTGGGCCAGGAAGTGAGGGCGAAGAACTTAAGCAGTTGCTTGAAGTTGAAGGTGGAAGCCATCTTGCCCATTTCGTAGAACATGTTGTTCTGGTCCGAGTGCGAGTCCACCTTCAGTCCGAACGCGCAGGAGGCTATCACGTCGTTGGCGTACCGCGTCGTCAAGTCCTTGCAGTCCACGTCGATGTAGCCGTCTGAGACAAAAGTACGAGCGCAGTCTCAACAACACCGAACTCTTCCAAAAAACTAAATCTATTGAAACAAGACCTTGAACAGTGAACATGGTGCGCAGGGTAATAAACAAACTGCTTTATTTGTACTCGTACATGTCAATAAATTAAAATCCAATTATATCGTTAAGTACTTGTACATATCGTTTAACAAACTATTGTTCATCTTATTGTAACTCGTAAACTTAATTGTACGAAATGAATGAGCATTGGTTACGTCGGCGGCTGCTTCTTACTTTTCGAGGTCCGTATCTTTTCTTGCAGCGACTTTATCATCATGTTACCAACTTCGTCCATGAACGGCACCATCAGGCGTATCTTGGAGCTGGTGAATGCCGGGCTTAAAGTCGATCGCATATCTTTCCACTCCTGACCTGTTCCAAACAAAGTATTTTAGATATATTTTCTTCTACAGTCATGCTAATGCGATGAGTAATCATTCGCACCAGCGCAGTAAGCTGCGCACTACTAGTAGTGTACTCGTGATGATCATTTAGTATTCACGACTGCTATGTTTTATTGCGTTTATTATACTATTTACTGTTTCACAAGCAAAGTCTAGTTCTTCATAAATATTGATCATCTTAAACCAGAAATGTATAATGTTACAACTGCACAGAAACATTACCTAAGCTGCGTTTGCTTTGTTTCCGACGCCCAGACCAAGCTTAAACAAGATACTTAATCTTCCCTTATTTTAGATTAAACAAATGTTTGACATATATGTTATCAAGGATCCCTTTTTATTATCCTGTGGTAAAACTGTGACTAGCAATAGAAATATTAAACGCAAAGGTATTATAACTGCTTGGTGTTGTCTCGTGTACTTCATATTACTATTATATTATATATACATAAGTACATATGTACGAGTACATCATTTAACTTATCTAAGGTCTTAAGTGATCTTGTTAGCCGACAAGAGGCTACGCAGTTATTCATTGCGGAACTTTTTACCCAGTCGGAAATTTACTTTGTACTTACAGTGCATCGTGAGGTACAAGAAAATAGCTTAATTTCGATAGAGAGTACATCACGCGACATTACACTTTTAATTGAAAGTCAAAATATTTAAGAGTATTACTTTTAAGTGAAAATAAGTTTCTCCCAAAGAACGGATCAAGCTTCTCGTCCACGAAGGAGCGGTGGTCCAGGAAGTATTCAAAGTCCTTCACGGTTATCATTTTTATCAATTCTATGTCCTTGATCATTACCATGGGGTTCAGAAACTCGAATCGGCCAACAAACCTGGAACCAAACCACAATTGTAGACAACGATACCATTAACTACACATGCTGTATACGAGTACTACAACCTCTCGTCGGGATACGCATCGTAAAGCTTCTGGACTTGATCAGCGAAGTGGTCGAGCCGACACGTTACCCGCAGCATGTTGCCGAAGATCGGCAGCGGCGCGAACGTCTTCACTCCATATCGGCTGAACCTGGAGTACACCCGGCGCAGGTACAGCGCCAGCGCCGCCAGCAGCGCGCCCGCCCACAGCGCCAGCAGCATGCTCTGCGCCGACACACGCCCGGCCAAACACAACATTACATCTGCAATCTTATCTGTATCTGCTTCCTTCATAATTATATCTACTGCTTCACATTTTTTTTATTTTAATCTTACCGTCATTACTTAAATGTAAACAACAACAACTTTATTATCTGTAACCACTTATTAGCTATTCAGATAACAACGCAGAAGTGTCTGTTACACGAAGATATTACGTCGTCTGTAACAACCTCTTATTATTTGAATCACACAAAACCTATCGCAAATATAATACGTGTTTGTATGTTTGTTTTACATACATACATAGACAACACACACAGACGCGAGAGACTGTAATTACTGCGCTGCTAATCGTTTCAAACCATCTTCCATATATAACAAGGCTCCAAGCCACTGACTTATAAAAGGCTTTACTTAAAATATCCTGTACGTAACTTGGACTTAACTTATGTTACTGTGTGTACGAGTATATACTTGTTGTAGTTAAGTGCTAGCTGCGGGTATTCACCCGCGGGACTTCACGAGTACTTACACCAGCTTAAATTTAACGTTATCTGATATATTACTGCGGCGGGCGGCGATACTAATTGTTCAATACAATTATCACTGTGAGATATGTGTTTGTGTGTGTCAGGGGTCATCCAAATTTAACCCCGCGGTCTGTCATGAGCCCAACGAACCGACAACCAGTCGGAGCTGAACCGGCTCCGGTTTGTGTCTATATTTCATTAACAACATCTTTGTACAATTCACACAGCACTGTCTAGTCCCAAAGTATACTCGCTTGTGTTATGTGTAATAAACAGCCGATAATTTTTTTAATATACACATACTTATGATAAATAGAAAACATCCAAACTATTGTCCATGGCCAATCGAACCCGCGACCTCTTACTCAGTAGACAGGTACACTATGGTATGAGCTCTCGTGAGTCTTCATTATGACTGTGTATTCACAGTATATTTATGAAAACTTATTGAATACTCATAAGCATAAAGACGATTTCAGTAAGGTATGTAATCAGCATAATGTAAACTTAAGAAACAAACATAAACTTGCTTTGGCCAAGTATAGACTGCACAAAATTAGTAATTAATTTCATCACGTATAATATATTGTTAAGTAACGTGGCAAATTTATCTTTAAACAAATTTAAAATATCGTAAAACGTAATTTAAGCCAAAGAGTAGACTGTTTCTCTGTAATAGGACAGTAATAACGATTTTTTTAATGACAAAACTGCCTGGACAGTGAGATGATTTTCTTTTAGAAAATAAGTGATTCAATAAAAAAATGTATTAGATGGTAAGATTCATTTAAAGAAAAAGTGTTCGTGAAACTGAGTTTCTTGAGGCTTCTCAATCAAGTTGCCTTTTGCGTCGTGAGAAGCACAACCGACTGACGACTCTAAATAATCATAGAATGGTTTCAAAAACTATATAGATTATATATAACTATATATACTATCAACTGAGCTAATCGACCAGTCATTAATCATACGTTATTGCACATATGTATATACTAAAGAGAAGAGAGTTGTGGCCTTTTGTCCTTTGCAATGCTGAAGTACCGAGCCGTCATTAAAAAAATCATGCACAAACAGCTTCTAATTTGCAGAATAAAATGTCTTATTAGTAATAGTATTTTCGATAGACACAGCGACTTTAATATCCTTAACGACAATATCTCTATATTTAATACAGAACAATTTGTATGAGCCCAGCTGTGGATCGCTGCTGGCCTCTGTCGCCGGCCGATACGAGTCTTGTGTCAGAGACGGGCCGTCTTGGTAGACGAACAGCAGCGTGCAAACATTACTATGTTCCGGTTTGAAGGGAGCTGTATCTAGAAGATATTGGAGTGACGAGACTTAACGTCGCAAGTCTTAAGGCGACGAGCGTGGTGTGGTGCTGGGCACATCACCTTGACTGGTGGCGCATTGTCATGGGCAGACGCATCACTTGCTATCTCAGGTGAACGACCTGCTCGACTCGTCGCTTAGATAATTAAACGAAGTCGTATTAAAATCTATCAAAATATGAACTGGAATTAGCGATATCATACATAAACATTAATTTGATTTTCAAGCATACCAAAGGCGGTCGCGCAAAAAACGTAAACACTAGCGCAGAAACGAAAACAAAAACTAGTCAAAATGATTAGCATACAAATTGTAATTCGTCAAAACAATCACTCACTGGGTTTTTCTTCTTTTTTTTTTGCTGTCCCTCCCAATGTATACACTTTTTTTTAAGTGAATAAAAACACTTGTGTTGTGTCGCCGCCGGAGTGCTGCGCGGCGCGGCCCTGCCCGGTTATATAGCGCCCGCCGCCGCTGTGTGCGTGCAGCGGCGACACAACATGTACACACACACATACACACACACACACACACACTACTATTTACATGTATGTAAAATGCGCAATAATGTCTTAAGTAATAAGTTAATCAAAATATAAATATGGATCACATGGAGATTAAACAAGGGCGCACGACCGCTGGGGACCGCACTGAAGAGGCGTCACTGATGAGTGATGTTGCAGTCGGCGGAGATTCTTAGAATGTTGCAAAGCAATGGTAGGAAAGACAATGACGGAACAAAACGCCAACGTAAGAATAGAACAGAAAATGTGAATGTAAATAAGAAAGCAGAAACAAAAATAGTAATACACGTAAAATGAATTAGTGAATAATAAACATTTTGTTAAACAATAAA
>DWHU01000701.1:0-16358 GCA_018247975.1 Parides photinus | reverse complement strand
ATGTCAATAGATAAAGAGTAGAAGTAGAGAACTCACAAATGCTGAAAATACTTCTGCAAATGATGAAGTAATTCTCTCAGTTTATTACTGATTTCAAGACCATTAATTGAATATATAGCTATGATTAAAACAATTACATTTGTTCGTTTTTTTTTGTGTAGAACAAAATTGTATCTGTCAGTGTTTAATCCTATTACTTATTTGTTTATAAATAATCATTCTTAGTATTAACAAATTATCGGAATGAAATTTTTTAATTGGAAGTAAATATCCATCAGCGGCTGGTTTTAGTTACGAAGAACATTCCTGATAAAATGACCGTTTTTTTAAATTTTCATGAATACAATTTGATGTTTAGACATCTAAAGCCATCATATGATTAGTACAAAAAAAATTAAAATTTCCATAAATTTCTTTTTTGTAAATCTACAATAGCTTCAAGTTTGACGTTTATTTATAATGGAATTTATGGTTAGGTCTGAGAACGACCAAACGAGCCCTTCCAGAAAGGTTTTGCTTTCATATGCTATCAGTTCAATCTTCGCCAGACCCTTGAAAAAAAACTTGTGGCCCAAAAACAGAACTAAAGAGAACAAGCAAAAAAAGTCGTCTATAAGTCATGTTCTTTGGATATCTACTATTTGCTGTCATTATAAAATAAATACACTATTGAATTTAATAAAATGTATTTTTTTAAACTTAAACTATTTAGAATAAAATTATATGCAACATGCGGTGTTGCCTGTTCACGTCATGCATAAAAATATGTACATGTTTTAACAGGGTTGAATTAACACTAAACTATCATTGTATTTGTATGCTCGCAGCTGTCTCCACTTCAATAGTACGGCCGTCTCGGATTGTTCTGGAAATGAAATAAACAAATATTATTATAATTTTTTTTAATAAAAATATTACTTAGCAAAACAATTTCAATAAAAATATTTTTTTTGTTTTTAGTTTTGATAAAACAACTCATTATTTGTTCAAACTATAATAGAGTATTATTATAATAGAAACATGCTGCAGAAGTTCATAACACCTTAATAGTAAACTTCATAGGTCTTCTAATTAAGTTCATTGCTAATTTATTTCTACTTGCGAACGCCGCTTTATTAAAGAAAAACCTAGACAGCCGAAGTACACTGTGTACACAAAGAACTTTTTTTTTAGTCTCACCCCTTTTCTCAATTATTTTTTTGGAGCAGTCGCAGTGTGTCAGTGCTCATCTGTGCTAAACACACTGCTAAGGTTTTCTGCAATGATTTTCACAACCGGCCGCCTGCCTGACGCTAACACTCCTTGGTAATGCCAGTGATATTTAATTTCTTAAACCGCACGTAACTCGAAAAGTCATTGGTGCGCCTGGATTCAAACCCGCGATCCCCGATTCGGAGGCCGAGGTCCTTAACCACTCGGCTATCACGGCTTAACATATAAACTAACTTATACGCGATAAAATAAATAAAAGACAGATAATTTAAAAAAGAACTTCCTCTAAACTACATAACAAACAGATTTTTCAAAGTATTTTTAATTCAAAAATTATTTACAGTCTCGGAAAAAATTCAGAATTAATGATATTTTTCGCATAACTTTTTTTTAATATCAATGTTACACATATATTGAATTATTTTCTATCTTGCCTATATAAAGGTATATGCTTTTAGAAACAGTGTAATTACGAAACAAGTATTAATTTTCAATTGCATAAATAAACGCTATAACTTACAAGTGGATTAGGTCTGAACCTGTAGGCGAGCATCATGCGTTTCCTGTAGGCGTCGAACTCATCATCCTCACATGACACCACGTCCGAATTGGATGCGCCAAGACCCAAGTTGGCGACGGGTTGGTGTGCTCTGTTCAAAAAAGATTAATAATCGTTAACTTTTCACGAAGCCTTGTTCATTACAGTACTTGAAAAATAAACAAAACTTACTTGTTAATTGGTTCCACAATGCCGGACCCCTCAGCTCCAAGTCCTTGGCCCTCACTCCAGCCTAGTTTCTGCAGCATTTTGAACCCTTTTGACCAAAAAAGAAAACAATATTAAAAAGATTTCAAAATACCAAAACAGTAGTTCGACAGCAGTGTATTACTACCTACCAACATTATCTTCTTTTAGTTTGAACTCTTTGTAGTCACTTAAGTCTGGTTCCTTGCCACTTTTTATTGCTGAATACTTTTCCATAAATCTGAAATTAATAAAAAAAGTTTTTTTTTAAGAAGTGACAAGTCTTCTTAAATTTTTATCTGATGAATGAAATGAGAATATAATATTGTAAAAAAGAAAGTAAAAAGAAAGAACTGAAAGACACCAGCTCCATATAAGCAGGGAGGAACAATGAAAATCTCAATCACCACCATATCAATAATAACATATGGATTTTAAAAACAAGATAATGATATAGGATACATAATAAATGGAAATAATTGTACATCAACTCACTTCCTAAGCTCTTCAGGTGGCAGAAAATCTCCAATGTGATGTTTGCCTGCAGCCTGCTTCGTCAGCTCATCCGCCCACTTCTCCGTGGCACACATCTCCTTAGCTCGTAATCTGATCAAAATAGAATTTATAAATAAACTCATTTATAATAAAAGATTTTGTTAAATATAGATTTGCACTTGACTATGATCACAATGGCACCAGCCAAACTGAGGTGTGACCTTTGGCGGTAAAGCACATTAGCCTAGATGTAGCTTATTTCTTTTTTGAAGATTTCTTTATCATACCTAAACCTACTACCCAGGCGAACGTTATCTATAAAACATACATAATTTTTTATTTACCGTATAATAATGCCTACAGTGTTGCAATATCTGTGATATATTTTTACACGAAATTGTAATATTTTGAGAACAATTTCACAAAAGACTGATGAGAAAGATGTTAACAAGCCACTACAATTTATAGTACAATCAAACCCAATATGAAAATTAAAGAAATGAGAATACCACTTCAAATTCTACCATTTCTATTAAGTATGTTATTTACACTTCAAATCCAGCTCAAGACATTGTAGTGTCTATGCGCTTGCCTTATAACACAGAGGTCTCTAGTATAAGGATGCCTGGCAACATCACTCTGCTGCTCCGATAGTTTGTTTACAGGCAGTTATCATATGAAAGCCATCAGATACATGTTTTAGGAAATGACACTTGTGGAATGATTGTTACAACATGCGAATATTAAGTTCTTAATGGATTAAAGAACTTTTGGACTATTGAAATTATCCACAAAAGATCCATTTGACAATCAGCTAGTCATTGTCTTGATCTATATTATGAAACAACAATACATGCGTAGTGTACCTGTGCTCCCATGTGCCCTCAGACGTGTCTTCATCACTATCATATTCATATTTATGTTTACCCGCTGCAGCTAACCTGTCCAAATCTTGCCTTTTCTTTAACATGTCCTGTGAAAGTGACAAGCATATACAATGTTAAATTCAAATGTATGATAATTGAAATTTAAATTCAAGTTTACAATTTTTATTGGATTAAAGCACCTAAAATTTGCTAAATTTTAACATTTGTTGGGATTAGAGGCATTCGAGAATAAACAGACAAGTATCCACAACACACAATAAGACCAATTACTGGATAATTGATTTCATGAGTCCACTAAAGATATAGAAATTTGACACATGTAATTTTTTAAATAGGGAAAGTTCAGATTGAGTGCTTATCGAACCCCATTATTCTTCAAATCGACTCTTTTGCAAATTGGACTAGACATATCATCATGATTTTTTTTAATATTGTAATGTTTTTATCTATAGCTATAAAATGCGACCATAAGTGACTATACAGTTTTATTAAAAAACTAAAACCACTAGCAAATCTACACATGTTGTGGCTCCAAAAAGAAATCAGGGACCTATTAATATTACAAGCAATTATCCATTGCGCTATGGAGGCAGTTGAATTTGTAAATAACATACTTGATACAACAAGTTGAGTTTGAAGTTGTCTTCACATTTCTTCCAGTCTTCCACACTAAGGTTGGTTGTACCATAGTTGGTCATAGCATACTGCATTAGCGCTGGGTTGTTACGGTTCACATTTGTTAACTTAATACCGTCCTCATCAATCTTTGCTAATTTTGTGGCTGAAACATTTGTTAAATTAACCTTCTGCCTAACGCAGGGACTCCCCAAACTATAAGACAAGACCCTTTTTAAAATTAACTGATACTAACACCACCATAGACAAACTACTGTAAAAATATAATACTATTTCAAGAGGATCTTCTTTATACAAAATACATATTTTTAAACAATCTGAAGTTAAAAAAAATAACATAACAATATAATTTTCTGATCAATATTTAGCAAAATAAATGGAAGTAATGTTCAGTAAATATCAATACAAAGTAAAAATGATTAATAAAAAAGTTTCAGATTAGAACTGGTGTTAATTAATAGGAGACAATTTTAGGACCTCATTGACCTTAAAATAAGTTTTCATTTATGTGGACCACTATGGGGAACCTTGCTATAGGCAGTTGTCACCGGTTTTCAATTTATACCCAAATGTTAAATACTTACCAGGCATAACCGGAGCTAGTGGTGTGGCTATTTCAGGTGGCTTGACATCAGTTGGAGGATTGTCACCCCACCTAGACTTCCTCTTTCTCTCCCTTCTTAACTTGGAATCTTCTTTACTTTCAAAGTCATCATCTTCGTATTTCACATCACTGTTAAAATGTGAACTGAGAAGATTTAAATTGAAGCAGTAAATAATCAAATATTAATATTTGTGCCAAAAAAAATAGGTTGCATGCATTTTAGTACATTTTTAGAGTCCTTTATCACCTAATCTATATTTTTCACTGTATATTTAGAAATGTCCCTGTGTTACATTAATATAACCAGAACAGAAACAATAAGAGAAAATATGTATGAGATGCTTGAATCAAGTAGTAGACAATTTTCAGACGATTATTATGATGATTACTAATTAAACTTTGCAAATATTGCAAAAGTATTTTCCTTCATAGTGCACTTAACTATTTGTCATAGATTGTCACCCAAATTGAATTTTGTGAGTAAATATAAATATAGTAATTATATAAAATTTATACAAAATGAAGTAATTTTTTAAGTAATCACCTATCATAAGGTTCCTGTTTAACGGGCCTGTTCTCATCGTAACTGTCATCATCTTCCAAACAGAATTCAGGTTCATATTTGTCTTCAGGTTTCACATCAGTTTTGCAGTCACTAACACCATCGTTTCGCAGTTTTGCCACCAAATCGCGAAACGCCTTATATTCGTTTGAATCGGTGTTGTGTAGAAACCTGTAAAGTTTCTAAATTTTGTATATTGCAAAAATGAAATAAGAACAAACATTGACTTAAATAAGCATTTTAACCTATCAAAGTGAAACAGCGACAAGGTTGTAAAAAAGAAACATCTCAAATATACATTAATTAATTTTGGATCAATAATGTTATGAACTGTAAAGTTAAATAAACGTAATATTCTCACAGCTCGGACTCTAAGCTGTCTCTCACAAAGTAAACCAAAGTCATGTATCCAGATAGCAGTGTTAGTTAGTTTATAGGACATGTTCACAGATGTTGTTGTTCTTGGAACAAGTCAGGGTTAGCCAATTATGTTATCATTCATCGCTGATTAAGTTTTGTGGGAATGGAACCCAACTATTTAAACATTATAGCCCTTACAAGCTTCAATAGTAATATGGTAATAACAAATACAGTATAGAAAAATTATGCGCGATATTTAAAATATATAATCTTTTCCCGTATTATGTGAACCATTTAAATGGATTACTAATAACAATAATCCCTGACACTGTTTCACCTTTGAATATTGATTAAAAAATTATATATATAAAAATTTAATAGAACACATATCCTCCTGTTTTGTAATAACAGTAGGGTACAGTGGCATTACCACATATTTTGGTCATGAGAATGTATAGCTTTCAGGACATTTTCCCAGTGGTCGCCGTTGCTGGCGACCTCGGCGGCGGCGCGCTGAACGGGCGGCGGCATCATATCTGCAGAGAGAACTGCACACCACGAGTCAGCATTGGATCTTAAGGCCACGCGGCTAAACACAACTACTACGTGGCGCAGCGGCTGGGCGCTTGCCTATCAACGAGGTCCTTGATTCGATTCCGGGCTCACGAGCTGCCTTACCCGCCTGGCTATTTACCAAGCTCATATTTCAAATCTGCTTCCACGCTTTGTCCAATTTTAAATATATGAGAGCCCTCGCCTCAATGTCACTTAACATCATGTGAAATTGAAGTCAAGTGATAGCCCATTGCAGATAAAAATAACAAATCGCGTACATTTTAAACTTTTCACCAAGATATTCAAATAGCATGGTTAGTGCTGCGATGCTTGAAGTTATATATCAATGTTACATAATACGATATACATACAAATATTCAGTATAAATAGTTTATGCTATATATAAATGGCTTAAGCCTTATAAAACCTTGAATTGTACACAATCATAATTAGATACATGTTTATAATGTTTTATCTGTACCTCGCTGAATGACAAGCACTAGAACCACTGGTGGTTACCAATAGAGTGAAAGCATTACCATATTCCAATCTGATGAACACAACAGCATTGAGCAGCTGCTGTTTTTTATATTAGCTGTAGCCATACGATTATGAGTAAGTGTATAATTTATCATCAGGTTAACAATTTGCTTATCCCAGCAGTTCATTAATAGAAAAAAATTATACTAACTTGACTAACAAAGTTTTCACAGAAGTTTACATAGATTACTATTACTAATATGTAACACTAAGATTAACTAAAAGTTTAATTTTCATCATCAGCAGACATAAATCCAGTGCTGGACATAGGCCCCGAACATCTCAACACCAATGAAAAAAGTGGGTATATTTATCATATGTACTGTGACAACTAATGTACTGTGATAATTCCATCTTTTACTATTTATATTCGCTAAACATTGATTCAGGTATCTATTATAAAATAAATTGTATACACAAATAGTTTATAAAAAAAATACACGATCTCTAAGCAAGCATCACAGGACTAAACATGATATATATTCTTTAGTGTAAAAAACAACTTCAGAGATATAAAAACATAATTTACCTTTCAAGTTAGATGGAGCAGGTATATTATCGGGGTCCAAATCCTTCGGTTTCGGTATATGATTCAGAGGTAACGGCATAGGAGGTGGTATATTCTGAAGTTTCATTGTTTCAGGTGGAGGAGGGATATTAATCGCTTCCATATTTTGAGGCTCGGGAATTGTTTGAAGTAAATTATTTGGCATTGAGTTATTGGGCATAAATGGTCTATTCGGTGGTCCATTAGGCCTAAATGGCCGATTAGAACAAAATCTTGGCCCATTAGGTCCAAAAGGAGGAGAATTCATGAAAGGCATCATTGAATTAGGAGGTCTATTAGGCCCCATCATTCCTGGATTAGGAAAAGGAGGACAAAAGAATGGCGGTATTGGCCCATTAGGTCCTGGGCCATGCATATTAGTACCACACATATTTGGCGGCAAAGACCTTGGACCGCAAGGGCCCTGCGGACAATTGGGACCCATAAAATTTGGTGGCAATGGACAATTCGGTGGTCCTCCAAAAAATGGAGCAATTGGAGGACGCATATTTGTTCCACTAGGTCTCATGATATGTGCCGAACCAGGACCTATGTTTGGTACAGGACCAGAATTTGGTACAGGACCTGAATTTGGTCTATGTGGTAAATTAGGAGCTATGTTCATTGTTCCGATAGGGCCAGAAGTTATAGCATCCATGTTAGAACGAGTTGGACTAAGACATTTTGGTGCTGCAGGTGTTGAGCCCATTGTTCCAGGACCAATTAAACCTGGTCTTATAGATCCACGCCCTAGTGAACTATGAACTGAAGTTACTTGTCCTAGAGTTGCTGTATTTCCAGAGGCTCCAACATTTGGATCTGATGGTAGCTTTTTTTCTTCATATTGTATTGCGATTTCAGAATTCAATCCCCCACAAGAATTTCCAGTAGAATGCCAGTTTTCTACTTGTCTAGCAGGTAATGGCATAAGTGTATTTGACTTTTCATGAGCTAATTTTTGATCTTCAAGAACCGAAGTTGTAAGATTAGGGTGATCATTTCTTCCCCTATTGTTCCATTTTTTATGTTGGTCTCTACATTAAAAAAAAGTCAATTCAACACTACATAAATATTATAGAATAGCAAATATAATACATTATTTGTAATAGATATCTATATGTTTTTTAAAATATTTCTCCATGTGTAATATAATTTTTGTAACAGCAAAATACCACATTCAAGTTTCCAAAAAAAATATTATATATCATATAGCTATACACTAAATAAAAATTAAAAAATGTATAAAGGTTTAGACAATATTTTTTTAGCCACAAATAGAGAGTAATGTAATAAAAAGTTATGCTTTTAATGCTTTTGATAAATCATCAGAGACATTTTTTTTTATTAAAAACTAACTAGTGATTCCAGGATGTATTTATGTATAATAACAATGTTAAATCCTTATACCTTGTAAACCTTTCTTTTGATTCTTGGGAAAGGATGGGTACCTTGCTGTCTTCATTGTCACTTTTATTTAGGGCATCAAAAGATTTTGGCAAGGATTCACTATTTTTTTCTTCCAATTCTAATTTTTCCTTTTGCTCTTTCTTTTCTTTATTCTGTTTTTGTTTTTCTAACAAGGCTTTGTATTGACTCATAAACGATCCATCATTAGAAAAAATGTTCCCGGATTTTTCATCGTTATTAAGGCTTAAACAATAAATTTTTGTTTTTATAACGATAAAAATTTCCACCCGAAAAAACGTAAAGAACTTGAAACATTACAACTCAGAGAAATACTGAAAAAAATATAATTTAAATTAGTGTACTTAGATAATTTCGCTTCTGCTGCGAGTGCTGCCGCTTGCTTTTGAGCTTCAAGCTTAGCTTGAATCTCCATTTTCTTTCTTTCGATAATTTGTTCTTGTTTAGTCATTTGCGCCCATCTTGTGCTTAGAGCAGATTTGTTTTTAGTTTCCTTGAAGTTCAACATTTTTCTAAAGAAATTAACTTGTAATAATCAAGCTGATACTAATTTCACTTTAATTTATTTCATTTGACTTTGAAGAATACCTTAAAAAATTATGATATTAACCATAAACATGAACAAAATACCATAGACAACGAAATTTTGTTTATCATTAGTGATGGGAAATGTTTGGCGTTGGTGTATACCTGGTTTTCGTTCGTAACAGTTGTTAAGAAATATTAGTAGCAAATACTCTGTGACCAATATTATAAGTATCATTAGTCTAATAAATAATAACTGTCATATTACTTGGAACCAAATATAGTTTTTTTTACAATTGTAACTTCTTTTCCGTAATCTACGATTTTTAAATGTAGTATCTTTATAGATATTATCTTGAATTGTTTTTTAGTAGTTATGGATTTTTTTATTATACCAATCATAGAATCAGTACAACAGAAGGAAACGAGTAAGTTTTTGCTTACTTCAATGCTTGTCGCACACTAGTCCATGAGCAGTAGTTTTTCTACCATATTTTTTTTTGCTCTTACCTATTTAATATAAGTACTTAGAACTTTATTTTTCATTTATATTCGAATGAAGTTATGAAATTTCTTCGTAAAGGCATCAATGATGTTAAATTATTACATTGTATGAAATGCTTTGTATTTATTGATATAGAAAATTTAACCCTCGCCAAATTATTGGGTCGTTTGGAGCAAATGTTTAAACTACAGACTTATTTATTAATAAAAAAAAACAGTATCATTGCATATTATTCTTTTTATATTTTTTCATCAGTTTAAATGGAAAATACAATTTCATTTATTTATAATGTTGTCATTTATTTAATGTAAACAAATATATTATAAAAGATTTACATATTACTATCAAAACAAAATATTCACAATTGGCAGACTAACCAAATAATTAACTCAGCTGTTTATTCAAGCAAGCTAACAATTGCATCTTTTTAGCTAAACAAAGAGAAAGTTTGGCACTGATATCAATAATCAAAATTAAAAGAAAGGGTATAAATGCACATTGTAGCAACATATATTTGATGTTAAGGTTAAGTTAGTCTGTTCACTTGTTTCTGAATAGGTACCTTTTATAATGATACTCTTCACAACCTCCCTTCAGCTCTAAATTATTTGCATAACGCAATACTCTTCGAATTTTCATATCAACAAATGACTCGCGTCTTTTTTTTATTCAACAAGCCTCATTGCAACACAGAAGTGAGCAACGCTAAAGAGAGCTTACTCTTGAATATTGTGTGTGGTAACATATTGATCGTTAATAATAATTTATTGCTGCCTCAGTAATCATGAAATCATAATGACTTAATTTAAAAAAACAACAAACTCTTATTTCCTTCATAACAATACAAAATCCATTGAATGGAAAAAATATCAACTTATTTCAAACATTCGAACCTAATATGTATGTTCAAAAACAAAAAGTACCTCATTCTGCATTACCCTGCCTTAAATAATAACGTATGATAAGATGGCGTAATGAAATAGCAATGGAGAAGGACATGAGCAAAAAAGAAATCGAAAACACTAAAAAATGGTAAGTTAGCTTTAACAAGTGTTTTTGATAACAAGAACTTGAGCAACGCAGAGATAACGATTTCCGAGCAGCAAGTAAGCAAAGTCCTTTCCAATGTGACATGAAATGCCGAAAAGAAAAGTATAATTAATAAATTGTACCTATGCTTTTGTATATAATCTAATTTTTTTTACATTTTAATAATTTAAAAACAACCAGCGCTTGGTCGAGAAATTTATATCCATTTTTTTTTTGTGTATTTTATATTTCATGAAATATTTATTTATATAAGCTAATTAACGTGAGCCGATGTCAGGATTCATAGCTAGTCGTCGTTCGCCCGAACCGGCCGGCGGGTGTCGGCGTGCGCCGCCCGACTCGAGCTTGTTTGTTTGTATAACACACTTCTGTACACAATAACACTACCACATCGTCCCACATCTATACTCGACTCGGTACATAATGCACTGATCTCGACTGACTCGAGGGGCACAAGGGTTATCGCAGCATTGTTCCACCTGTTCAGCGCCGCGCACCCGTCCGCAGTTACCACGCAGTCCATTATTCACAGTAATTTTAAAAAAATAAAACACTACGATTACA
This sequence comes from Parides photinus, assembly GCA_018247975.1. NCBI lineage: Eukaryota > Metazoa > Arthropoda > Insecta > Lepidoptera > Papilionidae > Parides > Parides photinus. Next base: position 5,146 of record DWHU01000701.1, on the reverse strand, counting down.
TCTCTTAACGCGCCTAAGCTACTAATTCGTATTATATTTACAACGACGTAATACATAGTATTGAAATTGTTCGGTAAAACGGACAGCCTTACGCGGTACTGACGGACAGGCGGCGCGGCTCCGCAACATATAATAACTGTACAGCAAATTTACAATATCGTTTGATCAGTTTACGCCAACTCGATGGACTACGTCTAAGTAAGGTAATCTTCATCACCCGTCGCCCGCCTTAACCCACTATAATATCAGCTATAACTATAACACGGTAAACATTGTTCATGACAAAGTTGCCACATTAAAAATCATCGGGCTGACGATATCAGGAAACAATAAACACATCATGCAAGAATAGGCCCGATTCATTGTTACGCCAGCAGTAAACATCATTAACACGACTAATGTGACACGTTTGTCATGCCTCACAATCGATCAACATTTTGGGCAGATAGTAGATCCGAAATATTTATTATTTATATAGAGCTATATATTTCAAAGATGATAACACTAAAGCACTAAATATTACCTAAACTGTACAATGGGACTATATAATAATTAATTGAGATTTTACAATATGTATAAACGTGTCAAAATAGAAATATATATATTCCTTGTCCAAATCTCCTAACAACTTAAATAGGTAACAATCGAGCAACATTCCCACATTCAATACCGTCACTCACAGTACAACTGATATTTAAATTACACCTTATTAAATATACATTAATAAAACTCATGGCATATTTGGATATACATATATAAAATAATAAACGACGTTCTTGCTGCGTACGTCAGGTGAGTAAGGACTAACGTATAGGAAACGATACAGCTGTTTCCGGACAAAATCAATAACTCCAGTGCCTTCCATGCCTGCATTAATCAACAACAGAGACAAATTCAAGATCCTCACATTATTATTATTATTATCGGCCGTCAGAATGAAAAGAAACAATGTTTTCACATTATTCACTACATTCAACAATTTTAAATGAATGGAAACTGATAATTGCGTTATTAAACACGATTCTACAAAATCAAACAAGGAAATTGTTATATTTAAGTAATAATTACTCAACAACTAACAATGGTCAGTCAGTGCCTAAACTATTGGTAACAAAAATTATTTTGATGGGTGCTTTCCTATTTCAAGCTTTGTTTTGAGTTAAACGTCGCGTTACACGTATTTCAATGGTTTTAATTGAAAGTGCACAAAGTATTTGCAAGCTTTAAGTGGCTTAGAAGGGCGTTAATGAAAAAAAATGTTGTTCAACTATTATCCAATAAAACTATTATATTGAGCATTTCAATGAGTAATTTTTTAAACAATAACATGCAACGAGCAAAAATGCGGCACTTGTTTAAATTGACTGAATTGAACTGACTTTCAAACACTGCCTGTATACGAGGCAATTGACTGGTTTACTACTGTGGATGTTCCCACTGTTACTGCTTTCTCCCACGAGGGGAGAATCAAGGCTATTTATCTAACACGCTAACCAATCACGGCTTGGCGCATGTCACCTGTTCACTAAAGCTGTTGTTCGTGGAACGTGTCGTTTTCCTTCATTCCGGGCTCAAGGATAGCGAAGAGTGAACCCGCCCCTCTTCTAAACGAATGGCGCTTACGAACGCCTTACAAACAGCTATCGCGGCTTCAAACGTTAATTGACAAAAAACTGAACAGGACAACAATCCAATAACAAGATTTCGTAAACCTAAATATATAATGCCATTGATTTACTCACACACACAAACACATGTATTTTATACATACATTAGATGTTATTTGTACATGTACGTATAAATTACACAATTTATTAATTGGCACATACGTCAAAGAGAAAAAATTCCGACAAATATTTCACATTACCAAATATACTTGTTTAAAAAAATTCAACAATTTTTTTTTAAAGATAATTTCGGTATTGAAAAAAATTATATTGCTGGCACATTTGCGTATCTGAATCAAATTGAAAAACTTGTTTAGCGAAGCTGGACTTTTTCAACAAATTGAATTGTTTTTTACTCAAGAGCTAGAGAAATCATAGATAGCTACTTAATGCTAAAATAATTTTTAAAATATGGACGTTAGTTTTAGGACAAAATACATAAGACGGCTTTATATACATTTGGGCTTCCACAAGGTAATTTTTTTTTATTGACAAACTAATTTCAATGAAATGTTAATTATATTATTGGCGAAGCATTGGTAAGTTTTAGAAAATAGGGACCCATATAAAACACTAAGGTGGTAAATCAAACTGGGTATAATGGAGAAACTATCTACTCCATAACCTAACGTAGTGACTTAAATACAAATGTTACAAGGTAAATAATCTTTTTTTTTAAGGACGAAATGTATTTTAATAATGTATAGCCCAAATGCAGAATAATAAGTAACTACAATTTTAATAATTAACTGTGATGTGGAGGGCTGACTCATTCCGACGAGAACCGGAGTAATTACTTAAGTCTAGTGGATGTTCATTGGCCGGGTAGTAATTAACTATTCAAGACGTTTTATATTGCAAAACAAGTTAATGGAAAAATTAATAATGTTATGTATTTTCACTAAATGTGAATTGATAGTAAATTCCCTTTGATTAAAAAAATATTAATAAGATTTTTTTATATAAAACTATTTGAAAATTGAGATATCTGATTAAATAAGATATTATTTATTAAAACCACAAAATGTTAAACAAAAAACGTTTAACATAACATGAAAAAAATTATGCCAAGAATGAATTCATACGTAAACGATAATTATTTTATTAATATTAGAAAAATATTACACTACCCTCAATAAAAATTTAACAAGACGAAGTAATAACTTTACACTAAGACTATGTACATTATGCAAGTTGGGCAAGAGTGCAAAGTTGAACATCCAATCATAAGATTATGGATGGAAAATAAAGGGACGACTCAGGGCGAATATAGCACAAAAACGGTTCATGTACATAAATATATAAATAGATATTGAGTAACAAAAGGCGGAAATCCGTGAAATTAATTGATTTGTATACGAATGTCGTACATTTTGTTAATGTTCTAGTTATTGGCTTTATTATAACTGCTATAAAAAAGCTGGTTATTTGATCTATTTTCCAAAGAAAGCCAGTTTGCAAAAAATGTATTTAATCATACTAGTGTTGATTATAAATAACAAGTTTATAGATTTTGATTATATGTAATCATTAGTACCTGCCAAATCTTTTTGTCTCATTATTTTGGTCACTTTAAATTGCATTATATGGTGCCTAGTGTATCTATTGCAAACGAAAACATACATATATATAATATAATGAATCGAATAAGTGTAGAGAATTGAAAATCCAACCCAGGATACATAATAATGCATTTAAATGTGAGAAGCCAAATGAATACTTCTTCTTTAAATCATTTTTAATGTTGAAGCATGTTTTAAGAAAAATATATTTTGTATATAAAAACCCAAATGTTGTTCCCTTTTAAATGCTTAATCGCAGAGGGTACTTAATATACGTATTGGTGAAGTGACGTTCCATGTGGTAAGTTGTGGTGGCGAGTGGGCGGGGACGGCCGGGTGATGGTGGGCGCGTATGGGCGGGCCGGCCACTAGACGCAGCGGACGGCGGGCGGCGAGCGCGAGTGTCAGTACGCCTGCGTGGTGCTCGCCGCCGGTACCCGCTCTGGCTTCAAGTTACGCTGTAGACATTCACAATAACGTCTAAATACACACACACACATAAACACATTAACAGGCTCTAGTTTTTGTCTTTTTGTATCTATGGTATATAAAGGCTGGGTCAAGTTAGACTTTCACCTAGTTCGATAGTAACTGGTGCGTGGATCGTAACAAAATAAACAAAACAGCCGTATTACATTTCGTAACAAGCATAGATCAATTATTGCATGGATCAATTATTTTACATTTTCAATTTATTTAGAACTGAAGTCACACAATGTTTCATGACAATCCAACGTTTTTACGCAGTACATAAAGAAAGAAAGAAAAAATTTGTTCTGTATATCATCTCATATTTAGTAAACTGATAAAAACTTTTTTTTTTTGATAATTCTGAACAGGTCTCCACACTCAGCATTCGCTACAGCTAATATCAGCTAATATGAAGAAGGTGCAGCGCTGATATTATGTGGAGCCTTAGTAAAGAATAAAGAAGAATAAATAAATAATAGTAAAAATTATAAATAGCTATAGTAATAAATAACAAATATAAATAAATGAACAATGGAACCGTTTAAAACGTTTATATAAATAATAAACATACAATAAATTTATGCTTATTAAAAAGGATGATTCATTAAAAGAGATTGAAAATTAAAATATGCGATAATTTCGACCAATGTATACATAAACATAGACGTACATATAAGTAAATGTGTTTTTTTACACTGCTTAATGCACACAACTAATGCAGCATGTAGAATATAAAGAATTTTCAGTATCTGCCTTATTATAACAATATTTTATGTATAAATACCATAGATTATTTGCTATTCACATATCAAACATCTTATGTTGGAAAATGACATACAAAAACAATATTTTGAAATAAAAAATAAGAATATATCTTAAAAAAAATAATAACATTTAACATCTACTCTCTTCTACAAAGCGAATGATAAACTTACTGGTAACTCCTTTAAATGTGTTACAGACTTGAAATAGCAATGAAATTACATGAGAATAAAAAATGTTATCAAATCAAAACTTTCTCTTTTTATTATGAATGATGCTTTATGATTTTATTTCATCTAAACTCCACAACTTGTTTTGCCTTGGAATCGAGCGAGAAAGTTCAAGGCGAATAGTTATTAGCTCAATAATATGTTCGCCGATTTCTTTAATACTGATGTGGTTAATAAACGTAATGTTTTAATGCGTATAATATGTAAGAAGTTGAACTTTTAACAGTTCTAAATGCAGTTCCTGCAGCGGCGTGCACAGGATTATGACACTGGGGGGTATGCAGCGGAGTACTCGGTCACAAAAACTGTTTCTTTTATAGATTTTTAGCATAGCCATAGCGACGCGACGGAACTCTAAGTCGGAAAGCATGCTAACAGAACCAGTCTTTTTGCAAGATATCCGATGTGCGAACGTTTTATTAAAATATTTGTGAATGGCAAGTAAAGCACTGCC
>DWHU01000700.1:0-16358 GCA_018247975.1 Parides photinus | reverse complement strand
TTCCAAATTCAAACGTAATATTTTCTTTTTTTGAATAGTAACAGTATTTATGGCCAGACTAAGTATAATAAAACAGGTGATAAAAAAAATATACACGTGTAATTACAGAAACCTTATAAATTAACTAGCTGTACCCGGCGCGCGTTGCTACGCCAACAACTAAAATATTTAAAACAAATAATTTTAAAGAAAAATCAGTACACAAATATTCAACATGCGATATTCGTTTCCTCTGTAAAAATACATGGTCATACTGATTTTCATGATAATCGGTTGAACGGGGCAGAAGTTACTACTCTGTAGCGCCACCTACTGGCGAGTGGCATTAATGAGCATTTTATTCAAACCTCCGTGGAAAAATACATATATATACCAATTTTCATATTAATCGGTCCAGTAGTTTTTGGGTTCATCAATGACATACAGACAAACATTATTTTTTATATATATATAGATCATGATGTCAGATATAACATGTTCACTAACAACGGATCAACTAAAATTACGTACTTGTTTGTAATGTAAATATATTAAATGTTATTACTACTTCATACAGAATTAGAATTTTGATGTATACATATTTCGAAAATAAAACGAACAGTTTATTACGCAAATATTGAAACATGTTACATTTGTTTATTGGAATGATACGAGCTTATAGTTCTTTTTTGTTAATAATTAAGCTGCGTAAAAGTTGGAATCCACCGAGAGAACGAGAAGATTAGAAGACTGCAGCGGATATGAACTTAACGGTAGAGTGGTATTTAACTTTTATATGATAAACAAGAATTATGTTACGAGAAAAAAAGTAAACTTTATAACTTGAATTTTTTAGATGTCCAATTTTGTTATCGATAATATTTAAAATTTTTGCGTAAAATTTTTATTGCAAAACTTCTGCTGATAATACCTGACTATTCTTGTAATCGTTTAATAATTTTAAATGGCCAAGAACACACTTATGCTACTCAATCTTTTTTTGCCATGCACCTAAATCATTTTAAATTTCTTCTCCCTACTTCTCTTCCTTTGTTACATACATAATTTTTAATATTGAAAAAAAAATTATAGTTCACTTAAGAAACTTAAATAATTTCAGTATTTTTTTTTTCGTTCAATTTGGCACCGAAATCTAGTATTGTATTCAAATGGCCCGCAGCGAAAGGGTTAAACACGTGTCGAGTCCATTTTCGAATGTTGTGGGCCCCACGTTGGGAAACATTGGTCTACACCGGCAGTCGAGGAACTTTTTTAATTATTACCCCAAAATATTTTTGTGTAAATTGATATATAACCCCACGGAGAAGAGAAAATTAAAAATATTTACTTTTTACTAACAAAAGTTTCAGTTTTAGTCCCAAAAATTAATTTTTTATCCCATTTGTGGTATTCTACGTCGGTTCCCCGACCGCTGGTGTATCATATCTGGAAACGTCCACTGCTGAACATAAGCTTCCCCCAAAGATTTCCACATCGACCGACTCCTGGTGTATACCGTAGTAAATTTTGTTATCAGTTGTTGAAGTGTTTGCGTGTTTAACAGGAGATGGGCACGAGCGGAGGCGGCGGCGCGGAGGGCGGCGGCGAGGTGCTGGTCGCGCCGCTGTCCGTGCAGCCGACGCGCAAGGCGACCGGGTCCCGCGCGCCGCCGCCGCCGCGCCGCTTCTGACACGACCACCCCACGCCACTCGACCAGTGTTAGCATGTAGGGGACATGTGGCAATCACGAGATACGAACCGGAATGAACAACCGAGGCATCGGTATGAAGTGCCTTGATTTTCAAATGTACGAACGTTTTGTAACGTTTGAAATCGAACGTGTTGGTTTTATTAATTTATTTGATTGTATTATGGAAATGATATCCCTTAAAGTTATGTTTCCATGGTAACGTTAACTATTCATCTATATGAGATTGTAGTTTTATACTATAAAAGTAATTTGAACGTTTGATTATTTGACCGACACTTGTAAATAGCGACATTAACGTGTAAGTCAGTTTGTGTTATGTAGTATAATTATCTCCACTAATCTGGCGGGAAGAGAATCGGTGGCCAGTTTCCAGGATCTGTGAAATAACATGGAACGTAAGTTAATTTTCATAACCAAGCAAATTGTGTCACATAAATTAATTGATATTAATTATATAGCCTTGTTAATGTGTACATATTGTGATATTTTAATTTAATCACGACGTTAGCCTCGTACGTAGGTAGAATAGTATTGTATTTTTCAATCTACCTTACCAGTCTGCAGTCGTTTTACAACCTAAACGCCGTCGATGGTTAATCGATGGGGCTAAACGCTGGAAGTGCGATTACTGTTTTGAGTCACTTGTAAATAGCGAACGTGCGTTTCCTGCCAGGCCTCGTCTTAAAATCATTTAATCTCCTCGAATGTAGCAACTTTGTTCATTCTGTCGTATAATGAAGCGTCATCAAAATTTTTGTGTACGCATCGCTATGCAATGTACAAAAATTAATATTTATTTTATTAAATGATTGAAGAAATAAACATTATTTTAAATAATGAAGATGTTTTACTTTTATTTTCTACTAAATACAAAAACAGCCATCATATAATATAAAATAAGTATCAGTTTTAAAGTATGTTTTGTGTTCGAGTTTAACTTTTATCTTGCCGCCATGTGAACCGCAAGAACACGCAGGCGTTGTAGACTGCGCGCAGCGGCACCGACAGCACCACCACCGCCAGCGGCACCAACGCCGTGTACACCATGCGCTTGGGGAGGTCGCTGTGCTTTAGTTGTGTTAGTTTTAAACCTATCACGAGCTGTGAACGACACAAATATATAAATCTTTATATTTATTTGTCAATTCTTCTACAATTACGAAGTAAGAGTGCGAACTTTATGCTTTTTTATAACAGGCAAACTACAATCTGGATTACTTTTCATTATTTGACCGTGGGACATGTAGTACGTTCATCTAATGGTAAATGATATGCTCGCCGTTAGAGTGGTGTGTGGATTATAAATACAGGTGATAGATGTAAAAGCTTTAAAGGACATATGTATACGTGTCGTTTGCTGTCAATTAATGTATGGTACACCGTAACCAAAAATCAACACTTGGGATACAATAAAAAAATAGAAAAGTGTATGCCGCCTTGTCTAGAAAGTCTAATTGTTTTTGTAATGTTAAAAAATTTCCAAATCGTAATAATTGCAAACCACAAAATTATGTATCTGATATTACACGCCTAATAAAGCGTAGAATAACAAATAAAGTGTTTTATTTAATTGTTTACACAATGGAACAAAAATTAGTGATGGAGACTGCAAATGAGCTATAAATTCATCCTCTTAAAAATTTTTAACTTATTACCAGTAACCTGTGTTACATCATTTTGCTCTGGTCATCGTCATCGTAATGCTATGTTCTTTATCTTTATTTTGGTATGTATCTCTTCAAACCGGTACAGTAAGTAAACCGACAAGTAATTACAATTTTTTGTCGGTTTTTTTTAGGTTATATGTCAATATCTTAATAATATTTATTAAAATTTCTAACGAGTAAAATGTTATCAAATGCAAATTTAAAAATATAATAAAACATACCAAAGTAATGAACGGTATTATTTGCCATTGGCTCCCGATTCTAGTCGAGCACGCGTTTTCTTCTGTGGCAATGTTTATATCCGATAAGAAATCTTGGCCACGATACACGTACAGCAAACCAATAAGTTCCAGCAAACAGACATAAGGTGTCGACAGATCAGACATAACGACATCTACACTTTCTAATAACGCAAGGCCACCCTGTAAAAAGTCTACTATTTTAGAAAATGGGAACATTCTAAACCCGTTAGTAGAATGTTTTTATATTCATTATGTTAAAAAGTATTTAGTGATTACGCAAATTTATTATTACTAGTCTCAAAATATTCGCCGGAGGGTGTCTATAATAATGAGCTTTGCTTTAAAGACTTTTAGGTACAATTTCTGCATCGTTAAATTAGTGTACGACCCGTGATTAAAATTGGTGACAACCAGGGTAGGAGTTTTAAGATAAGTCATCTCTCCTTAACCTTGTTGCCATACACATTTTATTCATTAAAAGGCAAAATAGTGACATGAAAATAACAAACTTACATTGGTTGCAAATATTAAACTTAATGCCATACACGATAACATTAATCCAGCTACCACGACGTGTTCTTTAAAGCTACAAATGTAAATGTATGATTATTACAGAATTTTGTTTTCATGTAATAATAAGTGTAGTACATACTATACTTACACTAATTTCACCCTGTATTCAAAAATGGTGTGGAGAGCTGTCTTAAGCAATACAAACGCAACCGTCATATAAGAACACATCATCCCGCCGAATACAAGAGCCGACCTTTAAAAAAAATTGCAGGAGATTTAAAACTCTCAAACATTTGTTATAATTAAATTAATATTAATACTTACAAGAGATGTGTATAGTTGCCCACAAGTGTACATTTAGAATACAATGGTATTATCCATAGAGTACCTTGAAAAGGAAGAAACTAAAAATGTAAAGTAGCCTGAAGACAAGCTTCACTGAATAGCAGTTGTAAATAAATTATTAATATCTACAAGGTAAAGTTCTCACTGTCATACATGTTGTAGACCTTTACATTCGGATGAGCGCAATCGTCAAACGCACAAAGGGCTGCGGCGCCGGTATGCAAAGCAGTCAGTACAAGAATTAAACCAGAGTGCCACACGTTTTCACCGTTCAAATGTGGATCTATATGTCCACTAGCTGCCAACGACAACAACGTTTTAAATTATGTACATACGTTATAAATAACAAAACATGTTTTATTTCTGTAATACCATAATGATTCAGTCCTTTGCCGTGAATGAGTTCAGTGCCCGTACTTGCCGAATGAATGTATAAAGCACATTCAAAAGCATCAGTTATCACCTAAAGAAATTGTAATACATTTTAGTTTACATTACTACTAATGAGAAACAACTTATTATACATTTATACTCACAACAATTACTTCCATAGCTCCTGTGCGAAAATATTTTCTGAACGGTTTATTTGCGGTACTTGTTTTAGCTATAGCTAAGACAGCTAATAATATAACCCACATCCAAGGAACCGCTATTAGCCATAAACGCATATTGTTCCAAACCATCTGTGTTATGTTTATTGTTATCAAATTTATTATTAAAGTAAAAGTAATTTACAACATTTTTTAAATATTCAACTTACTCTTTTGTATATGAAATGTTCTACAATTATTAAAACCCAAAGCACCACCCAAGTAAATATTATACAAGGCATTAAGGACGTGTTTAGCTCTTCGAAGCTATGGCCTGGACGCAACGACATAACTTCTATGCTATAAAATTACACAAGTAATTAAATAATGAAGTTAATATAATTTTTCATATTTATGACCTTTTTAAGACAATATAACAAATATTTTTAAAATAAAAAGGCAATTACAGTTCGTGAATATAGAAATAAAAAATAAATATACATATAGATGTTTATGTGTATATGTACATGCATACACATCACTTATGTGACTTTACAGCCTTCGCAAAAAATATTCGGCACCCTATAAAAAACGTGCAACCCAAAACTTATTGCAAAATGTCGTGTTATGTTATCTTAATGAAGTGCTGTAATTGCGGATTAGTGCAAAAAACTTGTGCACAGTTTGCCCCAAACAATTGCTGCGGTCATGAAAGCCAACTTATATTTTGAACAATATTCATTTACTTTTTTTTATTTTATATTAAATTTTTAGGATCAATATCAGACATATTTATCTACCCAAACAGATACAACTCGCTACATTGTAGGATTACCTAATACTTTTACAATAGCTATATGTATGAAGGTAAAAATTAAATGTACACTGTACTTAAAAAAAAAAAAAAATCTTGGTAAAAAGAAAAATGTTTGCAAATATAATGCTGATAGTTTCGGGAGATTTCTAAATTAGGCGAAGACTGTCACATAGGAAACCTGTTAACAAACCTGATTTAATACTTACTAGAAAAAATTATAAGCTGGAGTATTAAATATAGTTGGATAACCCCCGCTATAAGTTTCTTTGCACATAGCTATCTGTGGCAATTTACGTACCCTTCGATATGCATCCCTAGGAAACATTAAAATGAATTACTTTTTCTTTAATTTTTGTATAAGGTGTTCCAAATAATATCAATGACACTATTTCCATACAAATGTGTTGCGATAATTGAATTGTACTTCAATTATTTATTTCAACGCTTTTCTTTTCATTTCGATTAAAGAATGATATAAAACCTGTAAACATGACATAACTTCTAGACTAGCGCGCTTTACCACCAAAGTCTACATCGCCGCTTACTATCAGGTGGGATCGTAGTCAAGCGCTAGTCTATAACAAATAAAAACAAAACTATCATCATTATCATTTCACTATTGAACATCACTACTGAATATTGGCCGTTAATTAAATACTCTTAACCTCGTATATCGAAGCTAACGAAATGTATTATTTAAGTACTAAATAATGTTGCTAGTGAATTGGATGTAGTATGTAAACCTTTTATTTAATGTGTAGTTTCTCCATGCTCGTTCGTGAAAGCCAGGGGTCGTAAATTTGGTTTCTTGTTCTATCTTAGGCTAAAAATGAGAGGATAGAATTTATAAAGTAAATAATACATACACATATCTTCAATAAAAAAGTAATGTCTGTAAACTTATATACCATATACAATGTTTCCAAAATTGGATCGTACGGCTTCAATTCAAAATCTCTGTAAACAAGAATTTTTTTAATTTTACTTTGATTTAGATCAAAAGTTAGTTGAAGTGGTTAATATTGAAAATATTGATGGCAGTTTTCTTGCTGTTGGCATATTTAGAACGCAAAAGTATGAAAAACCCGTGTTCCAGTGCAAAGGATCTTGCTGGTCATTATCGAGGTTCTTATTAAATATACAGAGTTGAACATATGGGCAAATTTCCAAATCCAGCACAGTAATATAACACCTTTGATTCATTTGATAGAGCTCAATTCAACATTAGGATAACTCGATCGTTTAGTGACAAAAATATATGTTTATCCTTGCCTGCAGTACGTAAAAGGTAGTTTGTCGTCTTTTACAGAGTGCAAGACGTACATCGCAGCAATTGCTGCAATAGTGCAGCATGTAATTGCTCTTACGATCGCATTTATGCATATCGCCATACCAATACCTGTAAATTATTCAAGCAACTTGCTTAACAGTTCTTTTTTTCACATATTATTAAAATGTTCATTTATATTTAATTATTAAAACCAATGACGTAAAATTTTAAGTATTAGTAAATATGTAACCAACACTTTGTTACATACCATCTAGCATTGGTATGATCCGAAAAGCTCGCCCAGGGCCGCTTATGCTCCACTGGCCCAGATATACTTCAAAGTGACGCAGTGGATTAGCCAATAATATGACCGCCAGGATAAGAAAGAACATGAAAACAACTAATATTTTTGTTAATAAAAATAATAGTTTGTAATTATTATAACTAATGTAGAATAACCATTCTTATGGTTAAAACTTTAACTTAAAACCAAATATCAATTCAAGCCCTTCACAAGATGGATATATGATCAAGTTTTGAAGGTCGCAGGAAACCGCTGGAAACAAGAAACCCGTGATCGATCGGTGTAGTGGTCCTTGGCCGATGATTTATTTTAATTTCTCTCTGGTACTGAAATTTATGGCTGATGATTATAACCAATTCAAAATTTAACCGTCCTTATTGACCAAAGAAAACAAAGTTCAGGCAATGAGTGAATATGGCATTAATATGTATAATTATAATTTTGAAACTTACAAAAACCTCCCGTCAGTGCAGCTGCCGCGATACGGCAATGCATTGTTAAAAAAGCGCCAAGCGTTAATGCCCCGATATGTAGCCTGCGCCGCCCGGTGATCGGGCCCCTCGCCATCCCGCCCGCAGCGTTGTCCATGCCGGGTATGTGGGTCGTGGACCATACCACTGACCATTGACTCTGCTATATCGCAAAATATTTACATCTATTCGTTGAAATTGTCCACATTCGAGTTATAATACTATATGAATAAAAACTCTAATCGCTGGGACTCGCAACCATTTTTATACACAGAGTCAAGACCAATTCTCCACAACGCAAGCACAAAGTGAGGGTTAATGAATATCACATGTCCACTCTGTTTTATTTACGCTATTTCCTCCACTAAAAAGTCAAGTTCAACAGGCGTCGGTGGTTCGAACGCTCTATGTCAAAACATATAAAGGATACGACAGCTTTATAAACTGAGCTACCACAGCATTCATAACTTATTTATATTGCACTAAAATAATGTCAGGTATTACTAGTAGCAGCTCTTACCACATCTCTGTTTTGAAAATTAAGGATTGTTTGTAGGGAATCAATGCGTCTAGGTGACGACGACATTTCTGTAACGTAATAAACCTAAGTCTGAACGTTGAACACCATTGCGCTAAAAATTTAATAATAACAAATGTGTGTAAGGATTAAGAATGTCAAATAATATAATGAAGCCACCTTAAAAGAGGCAGCTATTTGTCAAAGCCTGTCATGAACTCTGTCTCATAAAAATGTTTATACTCCACGAAGATTTTTGTTTAACTACATATTTTGTATGTATATGTATATTTTGTAATTTCTTTGGCTATCTGCTTTAAAGATCAATATAGATGAAGTGATGTAAAATAAATAATTTCCATACTAATTTCGTTGGTGGTAGAACCGCAGTTGTCGGAAATCATCTTGATAAGTGACCCTATTTATACCGCCAAAGAGAGCGACATTTCATACAGTGCCCACCTTATAAAGCTTTGTAGTGAAATTACTAAGGTAATAAGCTGTGCCTCTTGTTTACATTTAAAAGCGCCAAACTTTATGTAATGCAGAATATACCATTCTACAATCATCACGCAGTCATAGACGTATAACTTACCATAAAATGATTATCCTGTTCTTTTCGAGGCAAAGAAAAAAATTCAGCAATGATATAGGATAAAATAATTTATAACAGAATACAAGAGATTTTTTTCATCTTAAGCAATCTTTGGGCTAGTTTTAGCAATACTTTTATATCATTTTTACTAGACATACTGCAAGGTATTGTAAGGTTATGGCATTGGTGTTATAGCGGGCCACCTGCCTGATGCCAAACCTCCTTAGGAATGCCAGTGATATTTAATTTTCTAGAACGCAGATAAATCAGAAATATCATAGGCGCGTGCCAGGCTTGAACCCGCGACCCCCGAATTGAAAACCGAGGTTCCTAACCACTCGGCTATCACGGCTAAATACACTGAGAAATTTTCAAGTCATTTTATATATTAACAGTTACACGCGTGAGTATCAAGTGAAACAAATTAATGTTTTAAAATGAGAATTTAAAATGGTTTTAAGTTGTTTAATAGAAAACACTATGTATATATTGACAGCTGAAAGAGAAATGTTTACCGTTTACTTAACATAAATAATATAACAAATTTTTTTTTATTTCGGTATATTTACATGGAGTTATTATAACACGTATACCTTGAGATACAACAATTCTTAATAATTATAGAAATTAAATATTAAAATCGTTTGTTATGATTTTAGCTGAGAATTTTACTTTACATAATTTACAAAAAAATTATTGAGAACTTCACATACAAGTAAGCTTCAATGACATTATACAAAGTTTATTATAATTTTCTGTTAAATGATCAGTCTATTAGTAAGAGAAATTGTATTAGAAAACTAATAATAAAAAACTGATTACATGTTGAAAAAACATATGTTTGATATCCAAAAAATATCAGTAAATTTTTAAATACACATATAACACTAGTATGACCACTTCTAGTATGTTTTAAATTGTAACAAGTTCCGAACATGTTCAACCAAGGTTCGATTAATGTTATCCACGAGACTCCACCAGTGGTTATAGTTGTTATTAAAAAAACGTTTATCCATTTTTTTTAGGGTGATGGAGGGAGAGGCGGCGTTGGATTAATCATATAATAGTTCCACGCGGCTGTATGATATGTCAGTGCATGCCGTGGTGTGGAACCGAGAGCTGCTGCTACGGTGGCGGCGGCACGGCGGGCTGCTGCGCCTCCTGAGGCAGAGTGAAGTTAGTAAGCAAGTCGCGCACGGCGGGCCACAGCGTGCACTCCGAATGCGGCTGGTTGAACTCGCTGAATCTGAAAGATATTTACAATTTGTTTATGGGTAGTAGAATATAATAATATACAGTTTTCATAATGGGACGTGGTTTACCTTTTGAGATGTAAGTTGACCGCGATGAGATGCGGCTGCGCGTCGCGCTTGTCGGCGAGCTGCGTGCTGTTGTTCTGCACGTCGTACACCAGAGGCAACACCAGTTGCGTGTCCCCTCGGGTGAGGCATATCTGCAAAACAGAATTATTTCTTTAGAAAGTGTAACAGGAGATACTATTTTCTTAAAAGTACTCTTTTAACAAATACTACCTTGCGTAAGTTAAAAACCAACATTTGAGGTGGCGGAATGACATTTTTTCTAGTAAAACTAAAGGACTGCATATCAACAGTTATAAGAGGGACAAAATTTATCGACCGAGTAAGATCACGCATCCTAAACACTGTTAAAAACATAAAGAATGCCTGTGTACTAACAAAGAACAGTATCTTGTGCTTAGCGAGCAGTACGGCGGGATGACCGGCGGGCACTATCTGCGGTGCAGCGGGAGGTATACGAAGCGCCCACTGCAACTGCCAGAGAGCGGGCGCAGACGGTGCGAGATCGGCGCGCATCAGCGCCACCAGTGACGGCAGCGCAGGCGCAGGCGCGCCCCAAGCGCGTGCCCACCCGTGCAACGCGGTCGCGCGGTACGGTGGGATCGCCACTCGCGATTCAAAGAACTTTTCCATCACCTACACAATTATCAAAATATTATGTTATAATATAACTTTATATAAAGTAATATAACATTTTAACTAAGTAACTTTATATCGCTATGAACTACAATAATAAGTGACATGCCTCCCTGTATTAAAGCGTCTTTAAATAAGATTATACATATGGCATCAAATTGTGTTTATCACCTAAAAGTAGCACTATACTAAAGTAAACACAGCAAAGCACAACACCTTATAAAGTCTTTTTACTTCAATAATTTTAGCCCACTACTTGTTAGAGATAGAAATAGAAAATGTAATCCTTTTAAATATATTGACATCTGATAGTCTACGCCACTATTGGCGGAGACTATCAGATGTCTCTATAGACCTAATATCTGTATAACTTGGTGGAAATATAAAGAAAACTAAATACTGCAGACATATTGTTAGTGTTTAATTTTATAACAACGAATATATTACAAATGTTCTGCAAAAAATAATACATTTACATATCAAGTGCAAGAGTTAAAGGTCGGTCATAACGTTTTGCACTATCACGTCTACGGATAACGTGTTTAGTTGATATTATCTATAAAAAAATTACTTATTATAAGTATAATAAACCAAAACTAGATAAACTTGTTACTGACTTTATTTTTTTTATTTTCAGCTTACTCTACATGTGAAAAAAGGATTCTTATCTCAAAAGCAGAAAAAGGTTATATCTGAGTAAAGATGGGGTTTAAAGGATATCATCGGAAATTAGGACATATAAAGCAAATATATCACATAGATGTAGTGCTACTCATGTTAATATAAGATAAACATCAGCTTGTACCTGCAAGTCGTCAGCTGACCACATGTCCTTGTGGTCGGGCAGTGGAGTGAGCTGTAGATGCAGCGACTGCATGTGCTGCGGGTGAAGTGCCACGCGGGCTGCTAGACCTGCACCTTCACAGCGGAAGGTCAGGCTCGTCGCATCCACAGACACCGTCGTCAACTATTAAATTAGACAAAAAAACTGTTAATCTTTTTTTGTTCATTATTATCTCTCTATAGCTCCAAATAACTAAAACAATATTGTTCTTTTTTATTTAAATGATCGTTCCAATATGCTATTTTGACCAAAAGTCGACATCCCAACAAAATACGTGCACCTCAAAAATCATTATAACAGTTAGTGGCTATTGTTATACATGATATTACCAGAACTGTTGAGTTTGTTCGTTTTTTGTGGAGTAGAGACAGTTCGTGATACGAAATATCGAAACAAAGAGAGTTTAGTATAGAAACTCTGATAAAAATCCAAATGCTAAATGAACAGGGAGTCTCAAGCAGAGATTGTCAGATTAGTTAGATTAAAGGTTTGCGGAGATTGGTTCTGATTTTTTAGAACAATATTAATTATTTCGCAAGGCAAACAGTTACAAACGTTAAGTTGAAGGGTAGGGTGCATAATGCCAAGGTTATAGTAATTACTTTTGAATATGAGTTGAAATGTAAAACAGTTGAAATAATTATAATAACGTTATCTGGTGCCCAGTTATATACAAAATGTTAATATTTGATGGTAATTAGAAAGTTTTTCAACTATAATTCAACTACAATTTGGTTGCAAAATTACCATTAATAGAAATTTTAAATATTTTTATGTAGGTAGTAAAATATAGGTATTATAGGTGAAAACTAACAAAATCTTCTTGTTGCAAAAAACGCTGCAAAGTGCGTTTCATATAAACACAAGCGAGAAACCGCTGCAGCGGAGCGAGGGGTGGACCCGGCGGAGCACCGGGCGGCGGCTCGCTGGGCGTACACAGAAGCTCGAGTTTGCCCACACAAAGCGGAGCCGCGGCGCCGCCCGCGCCCCGGCCGCCACCCGCGCCGCGCACCCCGCCCGCACCACACGAGTTTGCTTGTGGACCTGCACAGTCACAAATAACAAGTTTCGTTTATGAGCTTCATAAAATTTTTTCTTCTACGAAATTGGTTTTTCACTTTAAGGTCCTTACACCGGAACATAGTTTTTAACTTGAAAAAAAAAATGCTTTGGTGGTATTTATCTATAGGTCATTGGTAACAGAACTACCATAACTGAGATTATACATCGATAACAAGCTAAACATAAATGTATCTTTTCTAAAATCGTCTAACGTCGTGAGACGAAGAGTGATACGCCTGCCCATAACAACGTGGCACTAGTTAGGATGGTATAGGCAGCGCCACATGAGATTGTCATTGTCCAGAGCGGGATCGAGAGAGGACAGATCCCGCCCGAAGACCCGTCAGCGTAGAAACTCGCCTCGCGATGTCCCTCCGGTCAATGGTGTTCCCCTAACATAAACCGGGTCTCCGGAGTCGCGGATGTTTGTGGTGTGGGCGCTAAACTCCCAACAGCGACTCTGAGGCGGACGATGGATCGACGTGGTCTCGAACCATCGTGATAGCTCAAAGGGGCTCATGGGTGGCGTGAACAGCGCTCACCCAGGGGCGAGCTGTCATAATAGCATAGCGCGAGGGGTCGCGCGCATTGGTCCTGCCGAAGCTTCCGGGGTCCCTCTTAAAGCGCCAAGACGACCACCGAGGAGGTTTCAGTGGTAAGGATGTCACATAGGTGGATGGTAGGTCTTCTCGCAGATGACAGGGTATCTTCATAAAGATTGACCCCGAGAAAAAAAAGGCAGCACCACATTGCGCTCGTCTACTCGAGACATAGGATGTTAAGTCTCGTTAACCTAGTATTTTCTCATTAACACAGGCGGATGGAACAAGAGCTGCGGTGATACCTACCTAGACAATCTCTGACAACAGAGACCTACCCTACCACCAGAAGAATTATTTGCACGATTTTATCTAAAATTGTTTACCCTTGTGCTCGATGTGGTGTCGCGGTGAAGGGTGATGACCCGGAGATGGTCGTGGCAGTGACGGGGAGGCCGGCCAAGTTGTGAAGGGTGAGGTTGGAGGCGGATGAGGTGATGCGGCCGGGGCCAGAGGTGACGGAGCAAGGGGAGAAGCAGGCGACGCAGACAATCCTGCACCTGCACTGCCTGCACCGCCGCCGCCGGGGGGAGATGTCAGGTTGAACGAACCGCCGCCCATCTACACAAATTCATGTTTTTTTTTAAGTATGGAACAAATAATTTTCTTCGTTGTAGTTTTATTTCATTTACTTACCTGATGCTGAGCGGGTGATGCGGGGTGAGGCGTAACAGGCGCGGAGTGCGGTGTGTGCGGCTGCGGGGGCGTCAACGGCGCGGGGAACCGCAGCCCGCCTAAGTAAACATTTCATTTTTATTAAACTTTTCCAAAGCCTCTGTGATACAGTAGTTACCGCTAGCTTTCTTTTTGTTTTAGTGGAAATCTTCGGAATCACCAGTTCGAATTATCATAATATATAATCACCAGTCAGGAATCTGGAGGAAGACAGGGTTACATCGGATTCCTAACCACTAAAACCCCCTCGGTGTTCAACCTTAGTGCGACTCAACAACTCTCACAAACAATAAAAAAACAACTAACATTTAAGCAAATATTTCAACGTTATTGTGACGATTGCACCAATCGGCTTAATGGTTTACGGTATGATTTGTCGCGGATACTGTGCGGGTTAGGGATTTACAGGCCAGGTATGATAACACATCGATCGATCGATAAGTAGCCACATCTCATAAAGTACAATTAATAACATTAAGTAATAGATGTTAATGTAAAAGTAGTCATTCATGACGATTTATTCTTACCAAAGTGGTTAAAACAAAGGTATACTAATGACAGTTAACATATACATGAATATACCTGGCGGCATAGGGGACATGGGTGAAGGTGGATTTTCTTCTTCTGCCAGTAATCGTGCACTGATATTATCTTCAACATATCGGGACAAGAAAGCCTGCGGAATTGTAAATTAATAAGAATTTTTTTTTTATTTCAAAATCACGTATAAATATTAAACACGATATATTTTATAATACCTTGAGACCGAGTGCAGGTGCGAATTCATCGACTACGGTACTTCGATCAAACTTTGAATACGAGCCATCACGAATGGTTACCATATTGCCTCCACGTATACCAACTTCAAGAGAGTACGCTCCAGCATAAATTATGCGAATCTGTAAAATAAAAATTATATATTATTATTTTAATCAAACCTTTACAAATATTTAGTACAGGTAACCCTCCAAGAATACGGCACCTCATAACACGGTTTCTGCAAACTGCAAAAACTTAATACTAGTTTACTAGAACTACATTGCTACAATCATTGCATCAAGATATTTACCAGTGTCTTTAAACCGTAAACTTTAATCATACAGCAAGGTTTCATACAATACGGCATTTTCTAGGAACCTAACTACGATGTTATAGGTTACCTGTACTTTGCTAGACTTTTAGGATTATTGTCAGTTTTTGCGATAAAATAAATATCGCCAGATTTGTGTAGGAGATATTATAAACTTTAATAAAGTACTTAAATAGTATATAAGATCTTACCTTTCGCCAAGAATGAGCTAGTAGAGTAAAGGTGGGCGTGGGCATTTGCGTGCGAACATGATGTAGACCCAATTGAGGCAGTGTCGGTAACCTGCTTAGCGCCAAGAGAGGCGCGTACGTTTCCCGCAGCACCACGCCCAACGACATTAAGTCTTTGTGCCTTTTAAAAACATGTAATATTGTATATTGATACAAATAATTACATAATTGTTAATACATAAATGTAATATTACGAAATCCTCGCTCACCAGTTAACGTAGTTGTCTAAATGATGATGAAGCAGATGATGTGCATTTGCTGCCGGCTGATGTGCAGGCGTGGCTACGGTATAGCGTTGCGTAGAGGCCGACCACTGCAATACAGCAGTAGCTCGCTGCGCTACGCCGAAGCCCAACACCAGCGACCGATATGTGTAGGAACGTATGCACACTCCCTGCCACAGCGTCTCGCGCTCTGATTTTGATAGAAAATTATATTGATGGCAATAAATAGTTCAAGCAGTTTCACATCAAATTATCAAAAAAATTAAGAATCTTACCTTGATTTGGACGCAGCATAAAATCATGCAGAAGTGTATGTAAATGTACTATGGCAGACCAGTCTGCGAGGAATGCATCCGCGGTACGCCCAGCGTCTGTGCCAAGGTCGTACTGAAGATACACGCAACGTCGTTCGCCTGTATTATAAATTGTTTTAAAGTTATTAATTATTTTATATACGACTAATCAAATGAAAATACTTACAAATGCAAATGCCGTCTTGAAAAAGAAGTCAAGTGTAATTACGTCAGTAGTTTTACTTGGTATAAGGACATTCGAACTAAAGAAACAGTTACGTTTTCACGTTACTGTTTGACAACAGAAATAGGGGCCGCGTTAATAGCTACCTATATTGTAAAAAAATATAAATATACTGTAAGAAAAAATATACCCTGCTCCTTTGGATTCGGTGTCCGAACTGGCGAGCCGTGGAATACAATCTC
>DWHU01000699.1:0-16367 GCA_018247975.1 Parides photinus | reverse complement strand
TGAAAGGAATAAATGTTACGTATAAAAAAAAAATCGTGCTTTTCTTTATAACAATATTTATGGCAAGACTAAGTATTAGCACTGTTTGTATTTAATCTAACCCTAAAAAATTGCCTATACTAATAAACTGCTTATCAGCCAAATTTTGCGTTTGATATTATCATGTTCTGGTAAAAGGTAAAAATAGACTTATTTTGCTCTCTCGTGACTGATTTAGTTATATTTATTGTACTTGGAACGAAGCGGGGCGAGACGAGCAAATCGTTCAGCTTATGGCAAGTACATGCTCATAACATTGTCGTGGTAGGTAGGGAGATATATAATATTTTGCTCTAAAGATATAACGTGTAGTTTTTTTTCCAGTGATTTCATTAGCTACCACTTCCTTCACACCAGGAAACAGTAACGTTTAGCGGCGGAAATTGGCGCCGCGGTAGTACCTAGATGACCTCTATCAATCGCACTTCATCCATTAGTACGTAATCAGTTAATAGTCTCATTATTATACTCTATAATAATATATTTATTATTAAAGAGTTCGTGTTAGTTTGTAAATTATAACACACCCTCTTACCCGGTACAACCACCCTAAGTTTCCCACACAGGCGCAGGTGCTCGAAAACGAGTACGAATTTGTCTTCGATGTTCTAGTTGTCCAGGAAATACAAAAATCTAGAAACACTTAAAAAGTGAAAATCTACCAGAATGAACACTGCTTCTGCTAGTAGTTCAGATTATAATTAGGTTCTGGACCCCAGGTCTGCTAGCTCAGTATCAAATAAGCTAAGTCAAAAGAGCATCGCAGCATTTTCATCAACAGGTAATATGAGTTTGTAAAATAAAAGTAAAACACGAATAAAAAAAGCAGTTCGTCGCACTCGCGTTCCGAACATCGCCCGCTTTTTATATTTTTTGTGGTCTTTATGCGTTGGGGCCTTTAATTCGTTTTGTTGTGCGCAGCCTTGTACGGAGTGCAGCCTTCGTTAGCGAGCACAAGGTCACAACGGTTTACACTAAAGACCAGCCTTTTATAGACAAGATAGACAAAAAGTACAAAAATGTAGAATGATAATAATCTTTTTTTGTCGTACCTTTATTCCTCAAGTTATTCTGTTAAGAAGATAATCGGATGTAATTAAAATACCTGTTTGTATTTATTTTTTTGCATTCACAGAGTAATGTTCTGGAAAGTTGTGATGTTTTATGTGTTTTGATTATTACTAAAAGAATTAAGATTTGCATGGTTTATTCATTTATTTATTTATTAAGGCCTGTCTACAATAATACATGTATTACTTTCTAACATCGGATTATTCACGTACTGGACAAACTACATGTAGATTCAATTACAAACAAACTCTGCATACACTAAATAATAGGTGCGTAAACATCGACAACGTATTGAGAAAAAGAAATAATTGAATACCCAAAACGACATTGAAAAAAAAAAACTTACGACAAAATCTAAATTGAAAAAAAATATTAAGAACTATAGACCGTCAGAATATTAGATGTCTGCTGCTGTAGTGGGACTTAACAAGCTGACGATTTAAACTTCAATAAATTACCTGCATTTATTCAATATTTATTGCTAACTAATGAGTTTTATGTACAGGTACAGAATGAAATATAGAGCTCGTTAGAAATAGCGAAGTACAAAGTTAAATTTTGTGATGTAATCTTACTGTGGGTAAGCGACATTACTGCGTATCAGACACGGCGTCCACTTTAACACTCGTTATCAGGTCCACGTAAATAGTGATAATCCTGGTGATATCATATTTGGCGACGCTCCTGCCCTCTGTTTGTTCAGCACTCGACGGGTTATGGCGCACGGAACTTCATCTGATAATGAAAATGCAGGAGAGCATTCTTTATAACAGATATTGATTACGTGTATTTTTTATGTAATAAACTAACGTTCAGTCAAAGTTAAAACCTAAATCTGTACATCTTATGTACAAAAATGTATGTTTGTCTGTATGTCCTTCATAGAATCGTGAACTATGCATTTCATCATGTGATGATGTTCAGCGAAGATGTGTATTTAACCCAGGAAGTTTCTAATCTATCTATCTTATATATAATTAGAATCCATACTTCTTACATGGGCAGCTGAGTGCACTACTCACGTGTCGGAAAACCTTATTACTTATTCTGATGGAATAACAAGAAATATTGTGTATCCCACAGCACCTCAATAAATATCGAATTGAAAAGAAATGCTGCAATGTCACATTTTTTCGAAATGAACATAACCAATAAAATTACTTAAATGTATTTAATGTTTGTGTAATATCTTCTCTTCAAATTTATTTTAGTTGGTGGCTTAGCATCGCGCACAGGGTACAGATAGACTTATACAAAACAAAATGTTCTAATTCATACAATGCCCTTGGAAAAAAAATATTATCTACATTGCACATGCTATCTACTTTAAATACACGAATGCTTAATAACAAAGCATTTTGCTAGATAGTCATCTGAATTAGCCATATTGTTAGACAAGAATAATACTTACATAATAATAGATATTGGTTGAAGTAATTTACTTAAGTTTATGTATGTTACCAAATATACAACATTCTCGTAATTAATACTGGGACTCTTTTGAACGAGACTACCCGCGCGGTTTGAAAAAATATACGATATATTATTTCCTCTGTTATTGCTTTAGATTCAAACCACGTAAGTACTAAACCTAGGACAGTAATCATTTAAATTTGAAGTTCATTGTTGGCGCAAGTACATTCGTGTCATGAAACGACTGTAAAGTTCCATTTAAAAGCGATATAGCGAAGCGGAGTCAGACGCGGAGTAATGTTTTCTCTTCAAATGAGTCGGGTTCCCAGGGCATTGTGTACGCCGCCTTTTATGGGCACATTCGTGTACAGACAGACCGCGTACATGATGCTTAATTTAATCGCCTTATGCCTGATTGATAGGTTCAAGAAACCATTTGTTAAAACAAACATTTATTTACATAAGTTCGCGGGTAAACTAAACCGAACGCGGCAGACTTTTATTCAACAATTCATCAAACATTTATCTGATTATATGAAAAGGTTATAAGTAACAGCGCCATCTAAGTATTTGGCATGAATAAATATAAGTGTTTATCACATATATAATCATAATCAATCATACAATTCATAATCTATAAGCATCTGGATATACTCCATATTCATTTTACCTTTAATACCCAGTAAAGGTTTTACTGCACTTATGATAAATATAAATAATGTTCATGTTGTGGATATAAATTGTGTCTTTCTCATTTGCACTACATTGAAATTATACAAATTAAGTATCGTTATAATGTTTTTATATAACCTAAAAAAAATGTCTTTGAAACAGGCAGCTAATTTAAAATCTTGTGTGAAGTATTTACGTTAACGTATTCCATCATTTATACTCTAACTCTAACAAACGTTGTATTACATCGTTAAAGTAAATGAAATGTATATGGGTATAAAATACGAGTACCTGTGAAGAATGGACGTCTCATGGGCGCGCATTCCCTCTAATTGGACGTATGGACGGTCCGACCACATATGGTCAGGGACCACTGTCCGACACTGACCACTTTCGCTGGCTCTTGAGTTGCGAAAACAGCTCAGATCTTTTAAATTCATTAAAGTTTATATACCATAAACTGTTACAGTTTCAATAAGCTGCCTAATTTGGATTTTGTGCGTTATATGATTTATTTAAATCAAAATATTTACAAAAGTCATCTACGTCTTTCGAGTTTCGAGGAAGCTTGGCTGTCAGCAACGGCTGACAAAGAAATGTACTAAAGGAAGTACTACCAGAGAAATTGATAAAACCTATCAAACTTCAAGAGACTACAAACAAACTCCCTTATTTTTGTTGTAATAAAAACTAAATCTCATTTCAAAAATTAGTAAAATTCCAATCGGTTTTACGGCCAAGTTTTCAAGTGTTATTAATTTAGTTAAAAATTACCTGGTTAGGTATGCTTAAATTCCACTAATTACACTTTCAGTCTTTGACTATTTAATACACTAAGATTTTGGTGGAAGTCGAAACGACTTGCACGATTAATCTGCTTCGATTAGATTTTACTTTTCTATTTCAATGTTATCACCACAAAATATCAACATGTCAAACACGGATACACGGGCGGACCGACCAGTGGCCACAATAAAGCTCTTTTCTTGGAAAAAATTCCTAAAAATCAAACGTTAAATAGGTTACTAATGCTTCATAATTTAAACCACTAACCTACAGAGTATTTTCTTATCATTATTCCAAAGCAAAACTTACATTGAATACTTTTTCTATGACGATACGTCTTGCTAATGGTTGATGGTACTGCTCATAACAACGTGGTGCTATTTAGTTATAAATAACACCACATTATCTTTGGTTTTGAGGCAACAAATTTTATATCTCGTTACCCCAGTATTTTGCTTAAATACAGAGCTTTTCAAGCCGAAATACAGGAATGTATACATACTACTTAGTTACATATTTAGATTTTTTTAAGATTCTGTCTCAACATTTTGTCATTAGTATAGTTGGGCGAAGTTTGTATTTGTGTGATCGCTTTCGGCGAACATAGTAACATAAAGCCGGATTGTTTTTAGAACCGAACAATACTCTCCGTTACTATTTTAAAGTGTTCGGTCACGTAGGCGGTCGCGTTGATTGTCCATTGTAAGGGGATCGACGAAACATTGAATTTGAAAAACTATGAGAAAATTACTGCTGGTAGGTCTCGGTTGTCACAGCATCACATTGTAATAAGAACATAAGACGTTATATCTCATTATCCAAGAGATTTTACTAACTCCAACATCATTTAAATCGGAACAACTCCTTTAAACCAAATATTGATTAAGTTATTTTTGCAGTATATGTCTTGACTGTACTCGTTTCTGACGTTTAACTTTTAGTCTTAACTTAATTTGATTCTTTAACTTTGTATTGTAAAAGAGTCGACAAATATTTATGTATTGAGGTTTATAGGTTGTTGCAGTCAGTAATATTACTGTGGTAACTGGTTTATTATATCAACGGTCGAGAAGTAACAAATTATTATAGGCAGACGTACTATCACGTGAAGGTCACACTTGACGCTGTACTATACTAAACCATTACTTAAGACTGGCATTTTAGTTCGACTTTAATAAAGTACAAAATTACATTGGATGTTAATAATTAATATTTTGTTAAAATACTGTTTATGTAAAGAGTTTAATGAAAGCAATCTATGCAGAGTACTTCGTAAAGTGTAGAGTCGTATTTGCATCAGGTGGTTTTACAGCAGGTTGTGCGCTTACCTTCCGCCGTTCCTTCCATTGTGTAACCTCCCTTGTTATGGTAAATACTTGCCTTCGAGCTACAAACTGTTTCTCAAGTGTTTAGCTGTGTCAAGTCTCGCTACTTACTTGAACATTGTTATTCGTGACATTATAATATAATACGTTTCAACGAAGCGAAAGGTTTACTAAACTGTTTCGTTCTCATAATGAGCTCTGTTTCAATCTACTTTTAACATGGAATAATGGAAAATATAAATGTTTTACATAATATACATACGGTACATTACAATACTTAATAGCCAAGTAGTTTGGGACCTCGGCTTCCGTTCGGAGGCCGGAGGATCGATTTCGGCGCACACCGATGACTTTTCTGAGTTATGTGCACTTTAAGGAATTAAATATCGCTGGCTTTATACGCCAACCCACACTTGGCCAGCGTGGTGGATTATGGCCAAAACTCTCTCTATTAGGAGCGAAGGCTCCGAGTCCCTGCAGTGGGAACATAATAGTGGCTGAATAAAAAAAATATATGAAATGGAAAAACTGAAACAATTTTTATGTTAATTTCTTTTTATACAACAAATCGTTTGACCTGCGAAATATGTACTTAACGGTACATCTGCCCATAACAATATGGGACTAGGATGGTGTATTGTGCTCATAGCCTTAAGATCTAGGAAATTCAGACTCGTTATCAAATAATTTCACTAGTTATAACGCAGTTCAAACCGGAACACAGTAATGTAATGTAAGCACACTACAATGGCGGCAGGCAGCTGTTGTATTACTACGAGCAAATTATCTCGTATAAAGATAATAGTAGATACTATTAACAAGAATAATGTCATCGAAAAAGATTATCCATTAAGTTAGAATAATTTTAACACCATTCAAAGATTGTATTTGTATTATCTCTATAGAAATAAATTAGCTGAAGTGTAGATTATGTCGCGTCATCGAAAATCTATCTTATTTTATTACGCGGCCTATACAAACATTAACACCGTTTGTAAACGACAAAGGGTGTTATAAAAACGATTCGACAGGGAAGATTTCGACAATGGTCGTTTCCAATGGTTATTTTATATCGAAGCTTAGAGGAAAGGTGTTTCTTAGAAATAGTTGTAAGACGGACAAACTGCTCTGGGGCACGCCGTCAATGCTTCCACTTGAGCAGGTAAACGCCTCGCACCTTTGACTAGTTTAAGGCTGGTTTTTTTTCCCCTAGGCTGAATACATAAAAAAATATTAGATCTAATATATATTAGAGATTTGTTAGTAAGGTTACATTTAAATGATACTCAGACAGATATTTCTTAAATGTTTTTTTATTAATCATTCTGTGTTCCTACTGCAAGGACTCAGCCTTCTCTCATAATGAGAGAGTATTTGGCCTTAATCCACCACGCTGGCCAAGTACGGGTTGGCAGGTAAAGCCAGTGATATTTAATTTCTTAAAGTACACATAATTCTAATCGCGCGCCGGATTCAATCCCGCGACCTTCGAATCGGAGGCCGAGGTCCTAAATCACTCGGCTATCACGGCTACCTCAGCTATCAACTTAAATAAATACAGTACTTTAAACCATTAAGTTCAACTACAATCTATTTAGGACTATAACAACACAAAATAATTTTAGTGACAAATTTTATAATTATAAACAAGTTCAAGTTTATGTGAGCTATCTACTCTATTATCAATGTTGTTGATAAACTCTTTTTTTCATTTAAAACATTAGACAAACTATTATAAAACGTTTACATTGTAAAAGTATGTATAAAACATGTTGATTTAAAAGCAGTAATTTAAATAATCTAAACGACGAAACAAAGCTTTTGACCTCACTTTAGGGGTTAGAAGGTCAAAGCTGATAGATGAGTCGGTACAATCTTGACGTTGATAGCACAACCCTAAAAGGTCAGTCGACGGACGGTGGAGCATTTGGGGTCCAATTACTGGTAAGGACTCGTCGCTGAGTGAAACTGTTGTCGAGTAACATGCAAAGTCATCTACAAGCCATCTTCGCTTAGTTTACTTAGTGTAATGTTGTTATAACGAAAAGAAAGTAGTCGACAAAAACAAAAGGTTAAAGTTATAACAGCAAAATCCATTTATTACAGATCTAATTATTATTATAGTAATTATTGATATATTAATTCATCTATTGACTTTAGTAAAGGTTTCATATTTATGTTCTCAGAGATATGATTCAGCTTAAATCATTCATAGATACGCTCATATTATTCTGAGAAGAGTTTAAATCAACATTTAAAATTGAATCAGAGGTCTTACGATGCGTCACTGCTATAACTTGTTATTGTTATAACTACGTAGTTAACTGTAAAATTATCATATTTGTTTTATATGTTCTAATATTTTAACGTCCACCGACGATCTGGCGAAGGTCACCAGAAACCGCTATATAGATATAGAAGAGATATCTTCGTGGTAGATCCACCGGATGTTGATAATAATGATTAGGGTTTAAACATATTAAATTCGAAACTATTAAAAATTTTCATAAAATTTTCAATCTTCTTCCAGTATATTTATGATAATAATCGCCGACTAGTACTAAATAACTTGATTAATTATTTTGTGTATTTAAGTGAATTATCTGCCTTTTTATTAATCATGTATAAAATTTACCAAATAATAATATAAGGTCTACAGATATATGCATAGTAATAATAACTCTACACGTATATTAAATTGAATCAATAATCTGCGTCGATCCTTTTTGCTTCTGTACCTCATTAGTGTAACAGAAAATCTTGATACTTGAAGTGAACGGCATTTGAATAATAACATATTTAATTTACTGTACATATTTGACGGGCTGTTGTATTTATATATATAGCAGCTATTTACTACAAATATAACTTTAAGTACAACCAGACCAATTAAATTCCATGTAAGAAACTCTGGATTACTTTAGGAAGAAAAGGAGCATTGATATCAAGCAAATGTTGTTTTATTTTTTTATTATATATAAAATATTTCTTTAAACACCTTTTGCTCACAAATGATATAGACTAAAGTAAGATTCTGGTTTTTTATTCAAAATGGATGTTGTTAGTTTACGTTCGTAGTTATAACTCGTATCTAGAAACGGCTCAGTTATCTTTAACATTCGATACTATGTAAGTATTCAGACCCACGCCGAGTGTGAGTGCTTTCATTTATGTTTGATTACATTTAGATAGGATATTATATTTCCGTAATTTAAGTCATCTGTATATTTGCTATCGATGTTAATACAATAACGGTTAAAGCTATATAATATTGGAAAAACTCACACAAAGTTTGTTACATTTTCTATATTAGATCAAAGTAAAGTCAATTTAAATTCATTCTATAACATCTATCTTTTAACGTTAACATTATAAAAAACCGTTGTTTATTAACGGTTTGTAATTAATGTGAACTGTGTAAGTTAAAGTGTAACTTGCAGTTAATTAATTTTCACGTTCAAAATCTTTCTTTAATGATGTAGATTTAGCTAGATATTGGTATTGTAAGTGGATACTTATTGACTTATCTTTAACTATAAGAAAAAATTAATAGCTGGAGAAATAAATTGTTTAGGTTAGGATTTAGTATATTTTATAACTTTTATGTCTATTTCAGAATAGTATTTTTGTATGTGTATGTTTATTTGCTATAATAAGTAGGTCGGATTGGTTGTAATCAACCGATCCCTTATTAAGTACACATGTAGTACCGTCTCGTTAAGGAAACTGGAAGGCTGGTACTAGGTGTCCGTGGTGGCAGCTTTAAATTATTGGTCGTATTAAAGAGAACCAGTGGCTGACTGGTGGCATTGTAACTTGAGCGCATTATGTACAGTTACGTGGCGCTAACGGTTGTCAATACGGATCGTATGTAGTACGGGATCATCAATTTATGGTTGGAAAGGTTTTCATTTAATGAAATGTTAAATTGTTAAAAAAGTTATGTGTGTATTTGTATGGGTATATATTAATTATACCTTTGTTGTTATAAGTAATTTTAAGTATTCTCTAAAGATCGATTGGAAGAGAATGCTTCGTAGCATTATATCCGCCTTTTAGCGTTTGTTATTTTCTGTATAATTTTTTCATGTTTAATTTTAGTTTCTTGCATGCGAAAAAGTAAAAACAAAAAGGTTTAACGTATTATTAAATATTATGGACATTTAACTTGACAATTTTCTTATAAAAAGCAAATTGGTTCACGCATTTACTCTTGTTACCGAGAACAATGAATTAAACTTTTTTGTGTATAAAAACGTTTTGATAAAAGTTTCTACGCAAAATGGACTCGTTGTCATAAACTTAATAGTTTTTTTTA
The DNA here is from genome assembly GCA_018247975.1 of Parides photinus. Taxonomy (NCBI): domain Eukaryota; kingdom Metazoa; phylum Arthropoda; class Insecta; order Lepidoptera; family Papilionidae; genus Parides; species Parides photinus. Next base: position 6,743 of record DWHU01000699.1, on the reverse strand, counting down.
TGTGTTAAATTAAACTTCATTTTAAATTCACTTTTGTTAATCTAGTCGTCATAATAGTAATATTTTTTTAGGGAATACTTAAATAAAATATTGTTATTGGTTTTTAATACAGATTTGATGTTAGTCATTTTAAAGGAGTCGGCTTTAATTAGATTTTTTATACTGTTGAGATGTTGGTTTTCTGCATGCAACAGACAGTTGTAGTAATTGCAATTATATAATTATCTGCAGAATCGTACCGTAGTATCTCCAGAGTATCGCCAGAGTTGCATAACTCTGTAAGTTTTTCCGATCTACTCAGTAGGTCTTGGCTCGCGTCCGTTACTCGGTCAGCGTCGAAGATTGACTAGCATCCATTGGTTTTTGCCCGGCACAGAACCTTATCCGTTTTACGTAACTGTGCTTCTAATAGCTCACAGTTTTTCCGACGCTCTATCTGGCACAGCTTCATAATTGATTGTAGTTTGCGGATGACATGAATACAGGCCGGCGTTCGTATCTACAGAGCAAGCATTATAGAAATCTTAACTGTACACTTTATCAACGGTTGTTTATTTAACTGCTTTACAAAATAAACGCAAATGTTCTTTTAATGTTATGGTTTTGTTAGTTTATTCGTTACATTTTTTGTAATTGCCTTCTCTCGATCACGATTCGTGATTAAATTAAATTCACGTCTGCAATGGAACAGAATTGAACGAGTTGTTAAGTGAATTAAACTGCTCTGAAAGTGCAATTTGACACGAAACCCGGTAACGCAACATAGTCATTACTTTGTAATCGAATGGAATTCCGTAGTCGCGTTAAAGTACGGAAAAAATAATTATATATCCTCTTTTTTATTTGATAGCGAGTAGACAGTAACCAATCTACAATGTAGCCTAGTAACCTTTTAGGTATTTTAAGAAAAATCTGAATTATCCTATATTGTCTATTTAACTAAATCTTGAACTAAATAAAATTGGTTATACTGTTATAATACATTTTTGTTTTTACTGTAATTTGGTGTCATAATACATCATTAATAAAATGCGAGCACAATCCTAGTTCTATAGTCTGACAAAATCTCTTTACGTTATTTTTAAAGGTCATATTTCATACAAAGATCTTCACAAGGTATTCGTTTTAAGACTTCGGATAATACAGTAAAGCTTAATTGTATTTTGTTTGTTTTAACTGTTTTACGGCATGTTTGAATGCGCAATCGATTTCCTGTTTTTAATTCTCTAATTAGAAGTGACATCAGCCCAAATCTTGAGATTTGCCTTCGTCCTCTGAATCATGTGGTTTCAGAAATCTCCGATTGGTCGGTGGAATATTAAGTGGAATATTTGACTTTGAATGCAGTGACGTGCAGTTAGGGGAACAAAATTGGGTTATGCTTTTACGAAACATCTAAATTCAGAACATGAACCATCAGGGGAGGATAAATTTACAAGTAAAAGCACAGATAATTGGGAAAAGAATATATATTAGGTTATTTATATCCAGAAAGTCACGTCAAAGCCGAAAACGGAGAGATGAAAAGTAATTCATTCGATTAGAATAATCAATTTTTGAATACCTCAAATGAGGTATGGAAAAGGGTAATATACATATTGTAGCATATTTACAATAGAGTATAAGGGTAGTAGCTAGCTGGGTGAACAATCCTTGCCGACATCCAAACACCAAAATATGTGCGGAATCGAACTAGTGACTTCGGTATTACAAGAAAAACAGTAGTAATTAATTAATTTATTATAGTCAACAACTAATGCTATTTGGATGATGCGAATCAGTTGTAACAATGATGTTCTGAGTAACACTTGAAAACAAAATTTTGAGTGAATCAGCGGATAGTTCCCTGAACTCGTAGTTTAGTTCACAGAAACAAAGAAATAGCTTTTATGAATATGTGATATCCGCAATTCCGCACTTGGTTAGTGGATAAAAGGCCGTATCTCTCTCATTGTGAGAGATGGCCCGGTGTTTGTTTTGTAACATAAGTGGGCTGTTTATTAATATATTATTGTTATGCCGGAATGTAATTCGATAAGTTGCATACGAACGTAAATAAAGGTGCGCATTGCGCTCGCCTATTTGCATATTCCATTTCAATTAACTTGCTTGTCAAGTTGGCGGAAGGCGTCATTTAAATATCCAACTCACGATACTATCCTCCCCTGAATTACACTTGCTAATAACCCCACCATTTACATATTTTATGAAATCTCTCCGTGGAAATGTAACTTGAATTTTCCGCTAGGCAATTTTACATTAAAGAAGTTTCAAGTTGACTGGATTATAAAAATATCGTATTCAAATCAACACATAAACTCAATACAATGTTAATATGTTTATAGAAAGAAAACAGGATGCATCTTTGCATTTAGTTAAACAGACAATTTTCTGTAAGTTATCCTGTTATATATTGCAGTTGTTTTAAAAACCTGTTCTTTATTTTTTAAGAGCTGAACATAATACTTAAATTAATGACTTTGTAACATATTAATCACTGTTAAATATCTGTATTTCTTTGATACATTGGTGTGGTATCTTAGCGCCAAGCATCGCTTACGTTGCGGGGAATTTGCGTGGGTTTAGGGCCCGGTTGTTGACGTGTCCCTTTTTGTCCTCGTCCTGGTACTTAAATGCAGTTTGTGAGTCTTTCGTTTATCTTAAAGCTACATTAAAATCTGGTTTCTGTATAGGTAACTTTATATCGTGAATTAAAGTGTTTATTTAGACATTAGATTATTAACGCAGTCGTGAGTTAAGATGTTGCGACTGTCTATGAGCGTCATTGAATGTTCTCCATCAGGTAAAATGTTTGCTGGTTTGTCCATCATTTCTATAAAAATATAGATTAAAATGATAATTTGTAACTAACCTAACCCTGCGGTTAAGCCTTCGCCTTATAACACGGACCTCTGCAGTTTGATTCCGATGTCGATTGTATAGTATCAAGTGCCAAACCCGCCTTGATAGCATTCTCCTATTCTATGTAAATTGACACCAGAAATTTAGAGTATACTTGGTAAGCATGCTTCACACCATTCACTGTCTCATTGTCACTTAGTAATATGTAAAATGAAGTGTGAAACTATTGTAAATAAAGAAGTATGTCTAATTAGGAATTATTAAAAATCAATCACGTAACCAACTTCATTATAGATGTAAAGAAACTAGCAATCCGTTCTCAATTTATGGGTTATAAATTTAACTTGTACGATTCTCTGTTGTATTAACTAAACTTTATACATATGTTCTCGTTGGGTATACCACATTACATGAGGTGGATGTGAAACCCGTTTTAACTGTGTAATTACAGGCCATAAATCCACCGCGTTGTAACCGCTAAAATGACACCCTGTTGAAGATGATGTTTCAATGTCATTTGTATTAGCAAGCTCTTTTGAAAGTTATATTATACTGAATAACGTAAGTTACTTTATTGAGTATACATTATAATGGGTCTTATAACATATAATACATTGTAGGATTTAAAAATATAAAGATATAAGTTTAAACTTTTATCTGTGTGGTAGTGCCGTTGCACTTATTTATGTGTAGGTTATGTTTTTACAAGAATTTCTGTAAACTTAAATAAATAGGTAAACAACTAAACAGACATAATTAATATTTCTACATTTTAAAATATATATAATTTTACTTTGAATTCTTGTATTAGTTTTAATATTTTCAATTATTTTAAAAGGTATTGGATCTCTCTCATACAAAGTTGTGTTCGAGTCTTTATTAGTAATCGTACATATGAATGAATACGATATTGATGTAAAAGTTTAAATTGTGGTTTTGAAAGCTGTTTTACCATAACAATATGATTGAGCACGAGTGAAAGTACACGGTAGACATAAATTGACGGACATCTTTACCTTTATTGATGAAAGGTGCGTAGGAATTTATCAAGCAATCTTGTTGGTTTGTTGTAATTTCTAGTTACATGCTTTATGTGCATTCTAAGCTTAAATGTAATTTTAAATTTAGGGTAAGTACATAAATTTTAATCTTAATTTAGCAGGAATTTTTTGAGAATTTATCTTTCGTGTTAAAAGATAATTAGGTGTAATGAAGGAATTTCGAAATTGAGCACATGAAGGATTTTTTAAAAAGCAGGATATTGCAAATAATAAATAAAGCAAGTTAACAAGTGTGCGGTGTCGGTCGACACGTTTAATTATACCGTTTAAATTAAAATGCCTTAAGCCGGAGCAACGATTTCACTTCTTAACGAAAGAAGTCTCAATCCTTTTATGGGGAACATAACGAGATGAATTCCCGCCGTGTTCTTGGCATTGTTTTTTCCGGCTGTCCGTGTTATTTCTGATCCGTGGGCTAACACGACCCCGTTGTTCCCTCGCGTATACGTGAATACCTCCCTAAATTACTACGACCGACAAGGACCGGACTATTTCTGGTTCACAATGAACGCCTCGGATATAAATATGTGGCGCTCGGAGATGTTTAATTAGTTCGAAAGCTCCGATAAAGCAATATGTGGCGGTTTGTATAATGAAGTTAGCCCCGACTCGATTGTAGGAGCGTGAACGACAGATAATAGTATCTTTATGTTTTGATCTTAAAGACTAACATAAATTTACTTTGGCTATATATTTTAATATTTGAAAATCTATTAATTGCGTTTATTTAAAAATATCATTTGCCTGTTGTCTATCAAATTATGATAATTCTATTATTGCATTTATATCGTAAAAAAAGCATAATCTCTTAAATTTTGTCTCTCGTAAGATATAGGGATGGTAGTCAAAAATATATATAACTAATAAAGTATAACATTTAATGTAATAAATATATTAATAAGGTTATAAAATGTCCAAAGATATTTAAGATATTTAAGATAAATGTTTCGCACCGGTGCACAGTTTTTTAAATCAAAGGCTTTTAATGAAGCAGAGTATTAAAATTTCGAATAAGCGTTTTCTTTTTAATAATCTTATTGCCGTTCCCGTCCCGACTTCTAGAGTCGAAACAACTAAACAAAGAAGTCATTAAGCAACAATCCCCCAGTTCGTTTCCCCCAGTCGCATTTGACTGGCGTGAAGTGGAATAGAATAGCTTTTCAAAGTGGTCATCTACCATAAATTGACGGGATGAGTGCGGCGGACTGACGACCAATACTTTTAATTACTTTTATTTCCAATCCCCCAGAGATATATTGTTGCAGTTAAATAGGGTAGCAATGGCTACATAAACTATTTGAACAAACGTTTCCCAACAACGAACAGAGTTAATGCACTTATAAAGTTGATTGTTTTTCTTTGTTACAGGTAAGAGTAATTTTTGCTGCGCCATCGACTTAAATGGAAAAGCGAGTTGATAGTCTGTCTACAAAACTAAAAGTAAGATTTATTTAATACTGCGAATATTTATAAAATAGACGAAATCATGTCACTTAATATTAATATCTGTTAATCTTTTGTAAATGTTGAATAATCTTGTGGTTTCAGATTTAAAATACACTGTATCATCTAATAGTGTAAATATACTATATTAAAATAGTATTTAAGTCGTGCGTGTAAGTAATGATTTAATGACCTAAAGAACCGAGACGGAGTTACAATGGGCTACATAAAAAGGCTCAAAGTCACTCAAAGATCAATGGAGAGGTCTATCCTCAGAGTTTCTCTGCTGATCGGATCAGAAATGAGATTAACTGGAAGAGAACTAAGATCAACGACAAAGCTTTAAAGATTGTTAGGCTTAAGTGGAGCTGATTACAATTTAACTGACGATTACGAAAAAGATATGTCTAGAATTTGCACAATCTTTGTTTTTAAAGTTTTTGATGAAATAAACAACTGGTTACTGGTAACTATTTATTCAATATTAATCGTCAAATGTATAACGCGATATAATACGTGACATACAGAGCGTCGTTGACAAGACGAGTTGGTTAGTACCACAGACTATGCAACTATAAAGGACAAAGGTTATTATTATTAAAAGGCGACAAATTTAACTAGTCAACTGTTTTGACAAAGCAAACACAATGAGTAAATTTACTTTAAAATAAAAAAAAATACGTTTTGTTAGTATTTCTAAATAGAACAATTTAAATGCTTAAAGCGTCCGTGTTTTGGAACGGGTGTTGTGAATGAGTGTTATACTCATGCGGATATTGAGTGGAACAAACTGAGCTTTGTTCCGCTTTGTTCAGTTCGTGAAACACTGCTAGCTTTGTTCCGATTTGTCGGCAATGCTCGCCACCTGGCTCTCCTGATTAAAAGCAAACGTTTATTCGCATTATTTCGAAATTAGAGATGTTAAAAATAATTAACCAATCAACCTTGTCAACTATACACCTAACATACTTTATGTGTTTTATATACACAGCTAACATAAATACTATCAAAAATTAAGTACTTTTATATCAAACTTAAGAAATTAATGAAGTTTAGCAGAAGTGTCTTACGTAACAATATAAATTTTCATATCCTTTATGTTAAGATCATTGCCCTTATAACGGCCGACATTTACCCGTAAGGATTATTATGAATACCGTTACACAAAAGGTTTAGTACAAATATCATCAATTGTGGTTCATATTACATATATATTATTTTCGCTGATCTAGATAATAATTGTGATCACAGTATGTTTAGGCGAAAGGAAACATGCGCTAGTTATCCCAGATGTATTTTCACTGCTATCTGACCAACGTATGTCATACAACCAAGTTGACCAAGCGTACATTTTTATTAGGAACTAATTTTGTACTG
>DWHU01000698.1:0-16404 GCA_018247975.1 Parides photinus | reverse complement strand
TACCTTATATGATATGAATCGGAAGTAGAACATCTAGAAATTGGGACTGTTCTGTGAGTGACAAATAACTCAAATAATAGAATCAAATATATTTAGTCTTAAACCTAACAGATGCATCTATGGAAATAATATAATTGACATTTATTATATTTATAGCGCGTCATATTTTTTACACATTGGTACAAATGCTCATACAATACAACAAAAACATGTGATTAAGAAACATGATTCTGTAAAATGTTGAGAAAGTATTTTTAGCATCGATGTCTACATTTTTTTCTCATTATATATTCCAATACCATAGCTATTGAATTAATAAAATGTACGATATGCTTTAAAATATTTATATTCCTTGTTAAATGTTTGTAAATTCGCAACCCATCATACTTTTTAATAAATCACAAATCTTTGAAAGCTTAGCCAGCTAGCTATAAGGATATTCTTTAAAACAGTGTACATTTGTGTAAGAAAACTTTTAAAAGTTAATCATTTTGTACTAACAAAATATACGTATGTTCGTAATATTTAACAATGACGAAGACAAAATAAAATCTCACAGAACCGCATGACATCGAACACCATACAACCTGTTTAATGCATTAAAATAACATGATAAAACGCTGTTTCAAGTTTTTATCACAATAATTATTTATAAACTTCTCATAAACTTTGCTGTACTACATTTGATAAAAACATACAGTAGCGATTCAACACAGAAGCCTTATACATTGAGAATACAAATTGTTTACATCTAATTGCTATAATTGACATCGACTAAAAGAATTTAAATTCAGGGTTTGTGTACATTGTTTGTTTTATTTATATATAGATAATACGGAACCTTTATGATACCAGGAGTATACTCTTTATGTACACTTTTATCCTTAGTCCTATTTACAGAGTTTTACTATTTATTATAAATATAATAAATAGTGTAAATACACTAGCAGACTCGTCGGACTTCGTTCCATCCAGCATTCATTTTAAATTTTTTATTATATCAGTACACTAAAACACAGAATTTGATTGAATTCAATTAAATTTGAGCGCAAATAGATTGTGGTTTTTTTAGCCGTTGTAATAAAATTTCATACTTATTATCCTATTCCCTACGAAGACAAATCTAAAAACGCAAAAATCATGAAAATAGCTCTGGCCGTTCTCGCGTTGTAAGTGTTATAATTAACACGACTTTCTTTTATGTTTATAGATTAAACGTCGATACATATTACACGGCGCCATCTATTGAACACGGACTCAATCCAATCTATAGATATCGACTACTGTTCGTACCGTTTGGACGTAATAATTTTTGTGTTGTATCTTTCAGACATTATACAAATAATTTGCAATAAATGAATATTGCAATTATAATTTGAAATGCAAGTTATCCTATTTCTCAAGTTGTATCAAACTACACGCGGTGTGTAAGTATCATTAAAATCGGTTAAGTAGTTCAGGAGTCCATCGCGGACAAATACTGTGCCACGTGATTTATACATAAAAAAATAATATGTATTAAGATCTATAATATTGATTGAAAATTATTACAAAGATATAAAATACATGGCAAAAATTTAAAAGGATAATGTTTGTTTTGATTTGAAAAGCAAATGTGCTTTTACGTATTCCGTCGCGTACACTGTTAACCTTAAGTAATTCGTCTCATATTATTTTAATGCACTGAGCATATTCAATAAGAATTGTCATATATTATGATCGGCGTCTTATTACTTATCACTGTGACAGCCATATGCCCTTATCAGCGACCAGGGCCTGATGGATCGATGTTTAAAAAGCTCTTATTGCTCGTATGTCCGTCTTCTAATCGATTAGCCTTTAATGGCAGCCGCACTCTTTTTGGTATTTGAATTAAATGTGTCAACCTTTTTTAACAGTTAATTTAGTATGCGTGTTTATTAAATGGTTTATTTTTTATATCCGGACAATTTTTCAAGACGTAATTTGTCGTAGTTAACGGAGATACATAACTAATGTGTGGTCGAAGAGAAAAATCTTTACTTGGGTATGACACTGACGACTATTGGTATTTTTTTAATTTACGTCTTATAAAAATAAACGATAACTATTGAAAGACATGCAAATTATTTGCATATCTATGCATATTATATCTAATTTTTATTTAGTGCGCCATATAAAATAAATGAAAATAGATGGTAACAGGAAAAATTAAATATTACATTATTTCTACAGATTTTACCTATACAAGTTTATGTTAAAGAATGTTGCGTTATAGATTTAAGAAAAAATAAAACACCACCGATTGGCTCTACCTAAACCCATACCTGGCGGTACACAATAGAACATGTCAGATTATAAGATGAATGATATAAATTTTGGCCTTCCAACGGCAGCCGGCTCTACCTGGGACGAGGTGTATTATTAGAATTAATACCACTAGCTTAAGTTATTAAACGTTTAAATTTTCAAACCACAACCCGGTCGCTGGTTCGGTGCGGCGAGTACAATTTTTAATGAAGCCGTGTTCTTGATTTTGCATTGCATCATGAATTCATCAGTGCCATAGCTAATTATGGCGGATGGCGTTTATTTAGGATTGAATTGTGCAAAGCCCTGACCAAACAGGCCTGCATATTAAAGCTGCGAGTGTCGGATATCCGACGTCATACTAGAAGTACAGGCGAATAAAAAACGTGAAGTGAATTCCATTATCATTTTTCTACTTTAATTTCATATATTAAAAATTAAAATTACGTATCAGAATTTAAGTTAATCCAATTTTAACTTTGTAGATATTTAGTGAAATGTTATCGTATTTGCTAACACTTAAAAATCATTAAACTGTTTTCACTACGTATGTTATTTACGTAATGCAAATAACGAATAATGTTTGGATATCCGCTTCTTGTAAAAACATTCACGTGCTTCTAAAAGCATTACAAGCGATATGTGATTGTATATTATAATTAATGGACGTTGATTGTCACCAAATAGCTATGCAGTTGTTCCTGCCTGTACCATTGCAATCCCGAACAATAGCTGCTAATAATAAGGGACGCCGTATTTACGAGCATACGTGCCCTTCGAGTTGAGACGAGTAAGAGCTATTGTGCTCAGACCTCCTATGATTACTTCAGTCCCTTACACTTTTCACAAATGTCAAAAAGTCTCTATGATAAATAATTCCAACATTCATTAACAGAGCTTTCGCTATAAAAAGTTATAAGATAAAAACTAATTTGCAACATGTAAATTATACGATAACATAAATTAAACGATTACAAAATAGTCTACCTATTAAATACATTAACTATCTATTTATTTGTAAAAGAGTCATTGGTAAAAAAGCAAAAATAATTATAATTTTTATGTCTTCTTTTGGGCTATGAATACTAAATAATAAAAAACTTCGAGGTTCACCAATATTATAGCACGAATGAAAAATACTGTATAATATAAATCGGGTTCTTCCCTCACTCTAAAGAACATGAAAGCTTTACTCTGGTCAAAAATTATATCCTGATGTGCATTTAATATATATAATTACCGAAAATATTACGACACAAACCCTCAGGATTTTCAAAAGTACCAAGGAGTTGTTTATGCTAATGAAACTATAACATGGATAAATAATACAAGATTTATAAAGGCGACTGTATTAGAATGATTTGGTTTCAATGAACAATAACAATGTAACTCAGTTAATATAATTCTAATATAGTTACCGAATTCGGCCCACACTTATTGATTGATATTATGACCTACATACCCACAGCGCTGCGCCCGCGCCGGCGCCCCACGACCGAACAACATACAAACTAAGCACCGGCGCCAATTGTAGAATGAATAAGTTTACGAAACTACAGTTTTGACATCACGTTTAACATAGCAATTTAGGACTTTTACATTTCAGCCCTCGATTTAGAAATACACCTATCGATTATTAAGCTGATACAATGCTTTAATTATCACACAAAAGTTTCAACAAATTATTACCAAACGTTACATTGGTGGCTGTTTGTTAGTTACGATATCATTTTATACAACATTAATTTTGAAGTAGCAATGTGCCCAGCCCATCGCTACTTAAGTCTAGTAATTTTTTGGTCTATGTCAATGACCCTAGTTCTCTCCAGAATTTCCGAGTATAGCCTAGTGTTTTGACCTTCTTTGTGTGGTCCACCGCATGCGACTGCGTTTCCTTCTTTCGCCGAAAACATTAGTCCTTATGTACTGCGATTATAGGTTGCCAAGTCCAATGTCGCCTGAAAGAAAATCTTCGCCACCCGGGTATTGTCCGCATCCCTGGAACCTCCACCTTCTCGACTTTCGTTATGATCGGCACAGTCTTCAATTCTGCCAGGTACTTGGAGCAGTTCAACAACAAGTTAAATTTAAAAAGAAATATATAAAAATTCGTTGTATGAAATCGATAAAATCAATACGAAAATTAACGATTATCTGTATAAGTTCTCACTTACCGAATACTTATTTGGATTTAAAAAATAATGATATCATTCCTATACAACTTTGATTTGTTGGCTTTGATGTCTAATTTAATTTATTTCGGTTACTAAATGTTGGGGCAATATGTTATGTATGGCCCCGGTTATTCTAGCTATATAATAAAACTGCTCAAGGACAACTCGACATAGTTCATCGCTCTTTTTATAAATATCGCAGATTCTTTAAATGAAGAGGACCCACAACTTCACAATTTAAGATTGTCATTTTTATATACAAATGTATACTTTAATTTACTACAGCTATTTTACAAATACTTTCGTAATCTAAACGCATTATCCTTTAATAAATTTCGCCTTAATAAATTCAATACCAAGTATGGACTCGAGTTCATAAGATATACTTCAAGCGGAAGATATTAAGTAATCGTACTAGTAATAAAGTTTATTTTTATTTATCAAGCAAATAATATATTGTACTACCGTTTAACAAAGAGAAAAGGTTCTTTCTTTTCTAGAAAAGACAGCAAAGCTGTGGCCAGCGCTGGTGGAATATCATAAAGATTTTAACCGGTATAAGTCCGATATAGATTTTCTTGGTCATGATTGCGGTGATGTACCTAATACGTAAAACTGACAAAACTGCTAAAAATAAGTAGCCTAGCAATTATTCAAAAGTAGACAAAAACATATTCAATAGAAGCATTTATGTTTTTAGTTAAATTAAATGTAAAATAAGAGTAAGCTAACATAAAAGCCTCAACAATATGACCATGCTTTGCTCGAGGGATGAGCGAACCTTTTAAAAGCTTCTTCCATAGCTGTGCGGGGCATTAAGCCAAAGTGAAGATAAAAGTTGTAAGAAACTCCAATGTGTTGCCGAGCCATAAATAAATTTATCTACTGTGCTTTTGTTTCAAAGATAAATCGGCCACTTTGACTAGTTCAAGGTTTTGATGTTTCGAGACACAAATAAAGGCAGATAAAATTCATTCCAATGAATATGCCCCTAAATGAGATTTAAAAAAAACTTTTGTGTTTCTTAGAATACAAGTTTTAAGTTTGTTCTGTGATATAATGCTTATACAAATACATGAAAAATAAATTATAAATTCGTAAAAGTTTGAGAAGATGAATATCAAAATATTACTTTATTTCTCTTTAAAAAATATTTGTATCATAATTTTTGTCAAACAGACAAATTGAAAAATTAATTATTAAATAAATTTCAATTTCTAATTTTGACCCAAATAAACAAATAAATTCCGTACGGGTCGAGCTAAATAAAACCGTTTAAAAATAGATATTTTTATGAACATTTATATGAATAAAAATCGCACGTCTTGAAAGTAAAGATACAAAACTATCAATACGTAATCCGTGGTGAGAACTAGTGACAAAACCACCTCGATCCGGAAAAACATTCTTACTCGTAATGAAATATCGCCATAGCTTAAGCAAAAGTAACTCCGATATTTCAAGTCGCTGTTAAGTTATTGGATGTTATTAATAACGAGTCATTCTTAACTTAATCTGACTTGAAAGGTATTGAGTCGCTCGTCGTATAGTTCGTATTGTTAACATTATGAATAGAGTGTAGATGATTCGAGGAATAGTTTTCGGTTACTACCCCAAAGTGATTTACGGAATATTAAATATCGTTATTTAAGATTTATTTAAATACCCATTTAAAATAAAATTATGTATCTGTACACAGACGGTATCCGATACGTAAATATGTATGTTAAATGTGATTAAACAAATTGAAATATCATTAGGTCAATCTTATCATAAAAGCTATGAACCACATCAACATGTTTAGATTTTTTGTAAGACGAATGAAAACTATTTATTTAATGTTAAATCATAAAGTTTGATTCTCTGGTAATTTACCAAGAAAATTATTTAATTTCCTTTATTTTATAACAATAATATCTTTCATAAATAAAGATCATATATTTTACTGAAAACTGTTCACATATGTAATTACAATGATGTTACTAATATAAATCGATCATTGTGGAAAAAATAGCATTATAAATTTTTATAAATGTTCTTAAAATTATATGTTTCAATAAAATATTTCATTGTGTTTAGACTACTCGGCAAGTTTTTGAACACATTACCAAATCTTTTGTCAACTTTTTACCTGTTATTAAGGTTTTGTTTATTAAGTGTTAGTTGTTTCAAACTTCATTTTCTTTGAATTACGTGATATAGACACTACGTTTACATATTACAATCCCATCGTATAAAACTTTGCAAATAGTAACCAGCTCTAAATAAATAGTACGTCTTAAACACTTAATATCTTTCATACTATTATAGAATATCGTAAATATTAGATAAGAGTGCAATACAATAAGCACATGGTTAATTTATTTAACAAGAACATAATACCGGGCTTCATATCGAACCTGGAACAAATGTTGGCTGTGTACTACACAACAGATAACGTGCTAGTAGTTCGATGAAATAGAAAACCAGTTTCGTTCCTTTTAAGGGAATTGCTCCGACGCTTGACAAAACAACTTCGTAAACAAACAATTTCTATAAACTTTTTAATGTTGAGAAAATTTAATTTTGTTAGCTATATGCTTTATATAATATAACAGAAGATTTCTCTTTAGAGAATTTTTGAATCGCTTCGGAGCTTGGAATAATATTTATAGTTTAAAATGCTCGATTCAATCGTCATTCGTTACCGGGGACGTGGCACAAAGATAACTTGTAAAGAATTGAAGTATCTCTCGTGAGCTAACGCTGTGTCATTGCTCGGCCGGCGAACAGCGCCTGCTCAAGTCGACTTAATTGCTGACTATACAAAATTTAAACGTCAAAGTTTTATTTGTTTTCATTACACTCGTATAATTAAAAAACATAGTCTCTACATTTTCATATATTACCAGTAAAGTCTAAATTATTGATTGCTATTGCATTGAAATAAACGTACGTACGAGTAAATTAAAATCAGTAAATCAATGAAGAAGCGAGGTAAAAAAATTCTCAATTAATCAAAAAAAAATTATCTAATCTGTTAAAAATACCCTGTATTTTGATAAAAAGGAATATATTCCCGCAGAAAGATATTTTAGTTTCGTCTTCACTGTTTTTTGTGCTCCACTAGAGAATACGGACGATTGAGTGGCCAAAGGTTGGCGTGTGGGCAGTCGAGGACTATTGAGGCTTTACTTTTTTTAGACGCCTCACGGTGCACGGTTTGCAGTTAAGGATGTTCGAGCGTATAATTTAAATGACGATTCAGTAATTTATGACATATTAAAGAATTATAATAATCATATTAAATTACACGATTTAGCATGTGCAAACAAATTAATTTATAACATATTAGACATGTTTATTAAAGAAATGCAATTGTGTGCTTTTTTAAAAAAAAGCATTAATGATACACATAATAAGTACACAAGAATTGTCTGAAATTTATATGAAGTGTAAGGTAATTACTAAGTACTTACGTTGTAAGTATTTAGCATAAGTAGATAATTAATTATCATTAATATGAAACGTATTATGTAGTTAATATGCGGTTTATACGAGTACTTTAAATTTATCGTTCACCCTGTACCGTCGGCATTGTCCACCACAAACTAAAACGACCCGCATTTTAGTATTCCAGTAAAACGCTTGCACAAAATGAGGTTTAAGTTACAACAATTGTACCGCACAATAGTTTAATGATTTATTTAACATTCATTTCGAGCTTCCCTAGCATTTAACCGGCGCACAAATCTTAAGTAACCACGTTTAATTGCATGAGTTTTAATATTTTCCCATTTTCTCTCAGCAACGCAACTACCTTAAAGCTTCAAGATTTTTTTTTATTTGTACCTTTCTACTTTTACAGTGGTTCTTATTGTAATAACGTAAAGTAATAACTTCATAAACTGTGTGAAGAGGTAATATGTTTAGTAGGTAAAGACTTATTTTTTGAGTTTTAAGAAAAACAGTTTAAGATGAAGAGAGTTAATTTTTTTTTAATATTTTGTGAACTACGTAACAATAAGTGGACATAATGCTTATCGGCATTCTTTATCAGTCAATCTAGGAAGTTAAGAGTTTCTGTGGTCAATGAGAAGAGACAGTAAAATTTGACAAAGGAATTACAAGTAGTAGTTATACTGTAAATACCTAAATAATATAAACAAATACGTATTCAAATTAATACATACATATATATACACAAGAATATTAACAATACATTGATATAAATAAATCAAATGTGTACAGAAATTGAGGTAAGGTTAATTTTTGTCTGCGTGTGATGCAGGCTAAAAATTAAAAAAAAAACTCCTTTACATTTATATTTAAATAGTTACAATAAATTGAATAGAATTAAATATTGAGTTTACATTAGATGAATATGTTGGAGAAAACCAAACGAATGATAGAATATATATTTGGAAACAATAATATTTACGTTTTTCTTTTTAATTTTAATGAATATATGGCGTTGAACATGGTATAAAAAGTATCTACTTGTATAACAACTAAATTAAATGTCGTAGACATCTAGTAATATAATAAAGAATATACACAAGGAAGTGAAGCTTATCGGTATATTCGAGGAAGTGTTGACATTGAAATTTAACAATATGGTTTTTGCCGTTAGTCATTTAGCAACTTAATGCCCTCAGAGCCGGCTGTAAGAATCACCTCAACAAGAGAGGCGATAGTCCATATCTCGGCGATTACTCAAGAGCACTGGAGACGGCCGTACCCGTTTTTATCAGGCTCCATACCCGTTGGAAAGGCAAGAGCTCATTTTCAACACATTACTAAATAAGATATTTAATGTTCCAAACAAAGAACACACATATATTACTTAGCACATAATCGTCGTATTCCCCAGAAAACATCTGCGAGAAGATAATTTAAAGGTATTACACAAAACAATTTGTTAAATAGAATTTATCATATTTCTTACAGTTATACTAACTGATATAGTGTTTGGCTATGTGTATATATAAAATTTCACAAAGCATTTGCCTAATTAAAGTGAATCCACAAACGTAATGACAAACGCAACATGGTTGTAACCGTTGAAGAAATGTAAGCTATGCACGTTAGGTAGACTTGGATAAAATCAATTATGTACTTTACTGTCGGACCTCGTAATAAATACAGTTATATAGACTTTTTATTTTTAAGTTAACTGCCCCTTAAAAGTACATGCAAAAAGCAATTTTATCACAATACGAATAGATTTAAATTTGAGCACGGTATAGTATGACAACGACGTTACCTTTCTCATGTTTCGTGGACAGTATTTATTTTTGTGTGAGTCAAAATTCTTGTTAGGAACGAGCGGTTAGATGAAACTGGTTTTAAAAATTTTTGTCTCATATAAATATGTAGATAGTAACGCCCCCGAGGCGATCAGCAGTTGTTATGAATCATTTTAAATATTACAACGTATTTCCAATTACGCTACGTTTTGTATCTCTATCACAGCGAGGATTGTTTACTTTCATTGTAGTCTCGGATATTTGTGTCCTATCTTTTATCCATAGATTAAAAACATAATACCACATTAACAATGTTTAGTGACAAGCCATGTTAACAAATTTTCCACGTACATCCTTAATTTTTTATTAATAACATCTCGTCATCATTAAGTGCCGTTTTCGAACGGAAGTTAGACGGCAGCCGCGAAAGACTTCGAGAATCATATGTCATCCGTTTTACTTTGAAGTAATATTTTTGGTAAATAATTAAAATTTATAAAAATTTTTTTAAGGATCCGTAAATTTTTGTAATGGGCAATAATTAACATTAAGATTAACATCCGAAATGTTCACATAGGAGGTTAGCGAGTACATTTGATAACGATCAGTATTCAGAACTCATATAGCGGTGAGAACGAATTAAGGGCAACATGTTGTGATACGACAGAGAACAATAGAAAGGATACGACACAAAAACGAGCACGCAGGCACAAACACAAGCCGAAACTCGAAACATACCTCTGCTTGCGACGATCCAAGGTAGTATTAATTAGTATCAGTAGGGTGACGTTCCGTAATGAGGAATACAAAACAATAATTATATCAAACTTTAATCAAAATTAAGTCTTTACCCACACATCTCTATTGAAATCTATGTCACGTGTCTATTGAAACGGAATTCGCAATGAGTATGTGTCTTAAAATTTCAGTGAAAGTTCAGTTGATGTGATTACCTCCGCAGTTGTTGGAGCTGTTTGATTAACTTCTTCCACCAAATGCGCTTGTCCGTAAATTGAGGTTAATGATGGTTGTCCTAATTAACGAAAAAGTGTCGCCAAGATGACGGACACCAGAAAAGGATGGTCGAATGTGTCCGGGCATTGGCCGCCGTTGTACTCAAAAAACCGTTTAAAAATCACTCGCTCCGCCTACAGTCCGCCCAGCGACTCTTGCGCACATATGATTTATCGTTACAGCGACAACCCGCCCCTCGCACTAACTACCCAGCTTCCGTCCTGCTAATTATACACCGACCTTTGTATCGCCATCGAAAAATCTCAAACCGCGTTCTCGATTTTGTCACCGCTTATCGAGATGTTTAATCGAAGCCGTCTTTAATTTTAAAACGTTCGTAACTCTACTTTAATCTGACTTTAAATTATCTATCATGTTTCGAGGTTCACACTTCCGTTCAAGCCCAACTGTATCCTGGAAACAATTATACTACATTTTAGATACAAACGCATACAGCAAATAGAGCAACAGATCAAGAATGTTTTTTAAGGTACACATTTTTTCATGTATTTGTTTTAAAAGAAATTGTAATACGAATGTAAAGCATGACAAATTCAGAGAGTTTTTATGACTTTTTTGACTTACACTTGTACAAAAACTACGTATAGGTAAATTATAATATGTATAGCAGTATGTATGGTGTAGTGACAGTTAGTTTTAGTATTAGAGTCATCATTATTCAAATGGAAAGAGCGTTAGTACGTTTGATAGTGTGCGTCCGATAAAGTGCGAGGTAAAGTATTTCCATGTATTGCTCATTGTTTTAGTAACTGGTCACGCATCAAGGACGGGAATGAGACGTATTTAGAATAATTTTGAAATGGACACTGGCTGTTCTCACGCTATCGGCATTCTTAGTTATTACACAAGTGTATTATGTATTCATACCGATAATTTACTAACATATTTGTACATACATTAGTTATAAATCGATGCTGTGAATTAGTAAAGGAACACCGCTTTCAGAAGGAGTCTGTAGTATCGATTTGATTTAGTACCAAAATCTCAATATAAATAAAATTATGAATAGAATAAGAAGTAGTAACTAACATAAATTAATTAATAAATATCTAAGTTCTTTTATTACTATTACTCGTGTTAAATCTCTGTAATAAATAAAGATATAAATGATGTCTCATGTCTCAAGACGACGACCACAATCAGCTGCAGTGTATATCTTTCTAACTAAAGCCTTCTTTTAGGAAGATGTATAACTTCGTCTAGTTTCGTATTATCCACGATGTAAATACCTGTTATAAGTGTAAATTACATTTTTTTTTATTTCTTGATTATATTTTTTTATTATAAAACGTAACATTAGTGGATAATTCTCAGATTAAATTTATAGACGGCGAACTAATAGAGAATGGGCATGACAAATTGGTCGCTTAACCGGTACGCGCTGCACTAAATAAATTACCTACAAGCGTCTTGTAAAAAAAAAACGTTCTCTCGTCTGTTTGTTGTGACAAAACGTAAAGATTAAAGCGTACGTCCCAATCTAATGAACCATGTAATCACTGTATCGATTTTGAGTATAATAAAGACAAGACAAACTTACTAGTGGAAAATATTTAATCAATAAAGTATTGCGTCAGTCGCCCAAACGGCTGTCTTAAATTTAAACAATATTCTTGTGACATCAGCAAATAAAAGAAACGTATAACGTTGTGTATCTAAATCAGCTATGTCAATGCTCTTAATTAACAGAAATTAATTGAACTAATGCCCTTTTAATAGATATATTAAGTTTAATAAAAAATACACGTACATAAATGGCAATTGTCATACTTTATATGTATTGTGTTTCTATATTCATTCTAAATACCGCATAATTTCTCTAGTCAACATAAATATATATATAAATACGTTATGTTTGATAAATTGAAATAACAGTTTTTACTAAATATTTAATTTGTTTTTTTTAACTGATGACAATTTTCTTCAGAAATAGAGTAACTGTTTTGATGTCAAACAAAGTATTTATTTCTTGACACTTTCTTAGGCTTAATATGAAACCAACAAAATATTAATATTATGACTAGATAACATACATTTATCGATGCATTTATATAAAAAATGGATAAATAGTAAAGCTCAAAGTTGATTGATAAAGAAACTCATTACGGTACTGTTATCGCGTATGCAAAAGTGATCAGTTGTGTTGTATTTCTTTATGCCGTCATTAAACCTTTAAGTGCTAGTATATAAAATAGTGGAGTGTTGTCTGCAGATAGATAGGAAATGGTATGGGAATCAATATAAATAAATTGCCCAATAGAATTGCCCGAGGTACACGCTTGCTCCGGCATCAGATACAATAATTCAGCACGCAACATATCAATTAAAAGGCGTATTCAACATGCCCGCACTGACGCACACTTATAATGAAAATGTAACACTAAAATTTATCCTTCAATCAACAATTTTTTTTTATAAATATTTATTATCATAAATGATTGATTTATGAGATTAAAGTCACGAACAATTGAGAAGAAAAACGTTTACTGGTGGTAGGTCTCTAGGTAGGTACCACTGTAATTCCAATTTCTGCCGGCAAACAGTATTGTGTAAACATTACTGTGTTGCAGTAAGAAGCGGGTTGTAATTAGTGAAACTACTAGAGTAATAAGTCTTAACATGCTTGTCTTAAAAAGACGAGCTCAATATATTGTATATCATTTTAACTAACACTGTTTTTAAAAATATAGTACGATTAGTGTAGATTATTTAAATAATTCACAATTAGAAATATCACAAAAATAATTTAACAGGTTTTCCCATATCTAAAAAACAATTTACTGCAATGCTTAACCTTAATAGCTTTTGACGCCATCTTCCAAATACACGCGGTCCTTAAGCATTGCAAGGTGGTACGTTATTGATAATAACACCACTAAATTTTATCTTTACGGCGAAGATACCGGTATTTATAACAACAATTTCATTATGAGTTGTCGAGAAGGGGTCACAGGGTTATCTCTTTGTTACGGCTGCGATCCTTGTCACTGGGCCCATAAGTGCCTCTTGTCCAAAATGGCGGTTTATAAAGAAACGCTTCGCAAATTTGTAGCCGACACTGAATAATTGCAGAACTCATGACATTAGCGTTCAGATCTGCAATCTGCCGCAGACTACACTAAAACGTCTATCAGCATCTTAGTGTTAAGGACAGCCGTTTATATCTTTGATAAAACTTCAGTATTTATTAATCATGAAACAGCTGAATGCAAGAATTTCATTGACTAATTTTAAGATATTTCCGATGAGGTGATTTTTACTGCTTGTTAGGTGCAATGGTTAATCGTTTCTAATCTGCAATTCATTATATCATATTTTTTTCTCTATTAGAATCTGGACCCCAGGTTTATGTGCTCAGTGCCACATGAGGTATCTTAATTAAAACATGACTCATACCGTTAATATGTATATATTTTTCCGTGATTTTCATACTTTGTATATTTTAACTTCTCGGTAGCTGAAGTATATTATGAGTACACGTGTATTTCTTTAATATAATACTCTGTTTACATCGTTATCGTGACTGACCCTACATTGCGTGGTCATTTAGATCATAAAACAATAGAACAGTTGCAACTGGGGGAATGGGAATGCGCAGTTATGCAAATAGAAGGGGTCGTGACCGTAAGCATGAATATTGATACAGCATTGTCGAGATTGCAGATTTCCCCGCGATACCCCGAACCTCTACTTTCTACAAGCACGATTCGTAAACGAATTATCTGAAATCGATTGTTCGAATTCATATAAAGATCTGTATATACATAAACAAACGCCAAATCGCTAAAGAGCGCTACGAGTTTACAAGTAAACAAATGTAAAAAAATTAAGAAGGAAAAAATCAGTTGTTTTGCGCAATGCTTTTAGTGTGGCATGTCCATCGCGGCCGGTCACGCGGCCACAATGGCCGGTGGTGCTACGAAATGCCTTCAAAAACGTATATAACTTCGTCAAATGGTCATAAAACGAGGGCCGTTTTATGGGCGCACCTTTATAGCCGCGGGCTGCGTAAGGATGCACGCGGATGGCATGCCGCGCGGCGAACCGCTTCGTACTCGTATGTGCCGGGGTCTCGCAGCAAACGCGAAAATAAGTAAATAGCTCAAATCATTTCCGATATCCCACATGCTCATAACACTTTATAAAAATACAATAAGTAATTTAATCACTCGCCTTTTTGCCAGAGTGATTTCGGACCTCGGCCTCCGATGCGGAGGTCGCGGGTTAGAATCCGGCGCGCACCAATGAGTTATGTGCGTTTTAAGAAATTAAATATCACTGGCTTTATCCGCCAACCCCCAATTCGCTAGCGTGGTGGATTATAGCTACAACTCTCTATATGCGAGAAGGCTCCGAGTCCCAGCAGTGAGAACTCTCTGGGCTAAAATAATTATATATGCTTTTTATTAACTAACCAAGTATCCCGCCTTCATCGTATGTACATATAAATCTGCCAAGCTTCATTTGAACCCCTTCCCATCGTCTTCGAGAGCAGAAACTTTGTACACGACCTAGGGGCCGATGACAATACAATAAACCGTTACCCGGTTATTGGAATGACTTTAAAGGGCATTTTAGAGATCTTTAATATTTGATTTTAATAAAAAGGTGCTAAAAAATAAAAAACAAAGAAAGCATATTTTTGAAAACATATTTTTCAAGTTATTTGTTTATTTTTGTTAATCTTACGATAACCGCAACTATTGTTAATTTTTTATCAATATACGAAAGCACAGAACATTGTACTACCTGCACTAGGTAACATTTAAAAAATCTGAAAGGTAATTAGGTAATTTTTGTACGAGCGATAGTGTAATTTAAAAAAAAACTTTGACTTAAGTAACGTTTCAAATTGATTTAACATATTGTGGAAACAATTAACACGTAATAATAATATATTTTGTATTGTCACAAAAAAAAATTTAAAACCACTCCTATAATTACATAAAGAAAGTTTGTGTCTTTTGTTATTGAAAAGTAAGTTTATTGTAAATACACAGAAGTACAAAATTTCATTATAAATCTTAAGAAGTAATCTGTAGACCTCCAATAGAACAGAGGAAAGTTGATTAACTGCTCATAAATATGTATATACAGACCCTTTTATTATAAAGTTCGACCGAAATTTATGTTACAAATGTCCGTGAAATTATACCCACTTCAAACCGATCACAGCGATGTACAGTCTTAAATCAAATCAAAATTATAACGCAAAAATTCGTTACCAACATAAATAACTTCATGTATAGAATGAGTTAGAGGGTTATTTTTCATTAAATTCCTAATAAAGATATGTTTTTTAAGATTCCGCTGTAAGTAGATATAAAGCCGATATGTGAGTGTTTTATGAGTTTGCAGTTAAATGATTACTTATACAAGAGAACTCTGTCAACATACCGTTTCAACGGACAGGTCCGTAGCGCCCAGAGCTGGGACGAAAGAACGTAAATTATTTTTTATATACTTGCTCCGAATAAAGTAACGGTGAACAGGCCGGTGGGCGTAAGATTCTTAACATTTCACTAGGGCCATTTCCATTTTACACCTCTCATCAATGTATTTCCATGAGAAATAATCCATTTGTAACGACTTGACAAAATTTCTTATATAATTTAGCAATAATGTAAGTACGTTTTTTTTATTCTTATCCATTTTCCCAATATTTTTTTTTTGGGGTT
>DWHU01000697.1:0-16404 GCA_018247975.1 Parides photinus | reverse complement strand
TGGTTTCAGAGTGAGGCCGTGGTATCACACCGGTCGAGCCGGCCCATTCGTGCCGAAGCATGGCTCTACCACGATATTTTATTGCTATTATTAAGTAGTCTTTATTAGGTATGTCAGACACATAATATTTCCAGATATTAATAAGCTTATATTGTGGCGGTACAGTACAGTCATTAGGGTAATGTGTGTTTATTACCAAGTAACAATTACGAAGGACCCATACCGTATTTCTTAAACTTGAGCAAAATGTAACCTAAATCTTTCAGGTTGGCATCTTCAATTTGCAGGGCACTGCAACAAACGTCAGAGGTAACAACAAGTCAGACATTTTACGCCCATGCCACATATATGACCACCGTTCCCTCACGCATTTGTGAGTGACAAACCAACGCCTTAAAATAAATGTACAACTTAAGGTTAAGTGCCAAACCGTCCCGCTTGTGTAAGGTTTAGAAATAAATTAACTTTGGCTACACGGCGAACGCAGTAAACGTGTTTGAAAACTAAAATTTACGACTACTCAAAATGACTACTTTGTTTCGAGAGATAAGTTTAAATGTTGCTTTTGCTTAAATACACTTCGAATTATAATTCTTTAAAAGTAAATTGAAAGGTATAAATTTAATTTATCTACTATACTTTTGCTTTGTCCTAGTGGCAGGTCTTTATTGGTCACCGTCTAGGTAGGTACAACTGCCGCTCCTATTTCTGCCTCCAAACAGTACTGTACAAACATATTGTGTTCCGGTTTGAAGGGCGTTGTAGCTAGTAAAATTACTGTGGTAACGACTGAGACAATAATGTGGTATTATATATAACCACATTAACTAGTAATATATTGTTATGTGCAGGCGTGTCATTAACCAT
The DNA here is from genome assembly GCA_018247975.1 of Parides photinus. Taxonomy (NCBI): domain Eukaryota; kingdom Metazoa; phylum Arthropoda; class Insecta; order Lepidoptera; family Papilionidae; genus Parides; species Parides photinus. The sequence goes on along the minus strand of DWHU01000697.1, from coordinate 15,537 downwards.
CAAGTGAAAAAAAAAATTGTAGACAAGACCAATTTGATATAAACTACTAAGTAATGCAAATATTTGTAAAACAATAATATCCAGCAAGTTTTTTTATTTCACGGAACCTTCACTCGATGGTAAGTGATACTATATAACAATGTAATACAAGTTAGGATGATATACACAGCATCACACTGCACTAATCGCCTCGAGACATAGGATGTTAAGTTACCTAAGTAATTTCACTAACTACAAAACCCTTCAAACTGGAACACAATATGTTAAGTTAAAAATAAGAACGGCGTGATTTCGTCATTTAAGGCATAAATGAAAAAAGGAAATTGAATAGCGAACATAACTAAGAAAGAAGGAAAAGAGTATGAAAGGAGTAGAGAACGAAAGAGGAGATTAAGAATTTTAGAGTCAAAAATGTAATAGACAGTAAAGAGAAAAGAGAATAAAAGGTCCCGGCTCTATAAAATCGAGAGGAACGCGAATTAAAAATAAATAAAAAAAACCAGAACACTGTTAATAGATGTGGTAGTACCTACCTAAGACGGTCCTTACGTTAAGAAGGACCTTTTATTATTTCCTAGTTTATTACTTAATACAAGTACCTCTTCATCAAGATATTCACAATGTCTAAGTTAATAACAAAGTCTACTCCCGCTTCTACAAATTCATATACCCGAAAGAAAGTAATGAAATGAAATTATCCATTAATTATAAGAAAAGGTTTTTTTTGTGCCACAAAAAGCATATTACGTCGTTATTAAAGAAAAATATAATAAGATTAGGCGAGCGACTAAAGCAGCGACGTGTTTACGTCGTCGTCCAAACGAATAATTATCATGCTAATTTCGCTTAATGAAACAAAGTTTGCTACTTTATTTCACGGAATGCGGACGCCTTGTAACGTAAAAAGTGGCGGTGGATATAGAAAATTGTTCGTGAAACCTCTCCGTTCGGTTCCGTACATATTTACAAGATTTCATTATATTTATATTATTTATTGTATGTCTAAAAGTAAGTCATAAACGGCTGACTTAATGCCTGTAGGCATATTCTACCAGTCAACCTATGAAGTTGAGAGATGAACAGAGACAGTGAAGTTTAAGGTAATTAATAATAACTATACTATACATACAAAATGTTAATAAAGACTTTATGACTTACACAATACATATAAGATTTTAAAAGCAACCAAATGCGTTAAAATTAAAAAAGAAATCTAATTCAGTACGAATGAAGTGTGAAGATATTTTATGTATGCAAATATTAACCATTTTTTATACCGTTTTTAAGTTATTAATTTTCTCTTCCAGCCATAATCAGTGGACTTATAACATAGTATATAGAGTGATTTGTAATAATTTTAAAAGTTCTAAAGCTAATGGATTTGCTGAATTGCTGATTTGCTCAAACATGAAATTTTTTGTCTTTTCCTATGACTTCTAAACCACGTTATGTCAGTTCCTTTAATTTTTTGTGATTTTAAATTACTTATTAAGAATTGGTGATTATTCAAAAATACTCAAATAATTTAACTTTCGAAGAAGGTATCTTTGTTATATCTATGAAGGCATTGATTAATGGATAGGATACTATACAATAATTGACAGGAAATGAGCTATACACTCCCTCCTTTGAAACTTAACACTTCTATTACAAATCACTCCGGATACAACTTTTTAAATAATTATTTATTAGTCGACCTATGAAAAATAAGCTCAATTTGAAGTTATCTTGTTGCATGTGTTATATGATTAAATGATACAATAATAACTTCTGAATCTAGTAGTCACATCCAAACATATCAAAAAAGTAAAATGTAAATTACAAAAGTAATCAGCAATCTGTTAGGAAAAGTTGATAATAAATTTTTAATAGCAGAAAATTTTCTGTCAATATGTAAATTGATATGAGAATAAACATCGTATAAACGATTCGTATAATGAGAAAAGTAATAAATTAAATGGGTAAACAAAACATTAAATTAAAAGGTAATACGTAAAATGAGAATGTGGAACCAAGATTATTTTGGAAGAGTCCGAGGTCAAAGCCATAATTGTTAATGTGTTTTTTTTTTTAATAAATACGGTAGCCTTTATTGAGAAATATAATCATTACGGCAATTTTTACTCGGAACCCTTGCCAAGCGAATGATCATAAATTACATATCTTATAACAAAATCGTTTCACTCGAATATTTAATTTAAAAGCAATTTCTATGCTGGACCGATTTGTGCTTTTATATAGCGCTTCATGGATATATTCTCTATATGAGGTAGTGTGAATTGATTATTAAAAAATATTTGTGTTTAGACGTAGATACAATAAGCATAATATTTATTAAACATTCATTGATCTACGTTTAGAAGATTTAATTTATTATTGGTATATTACCTGCTGACTATTTGGTATAACTACATTAAAAAATAATCAAAGTATTCGAATACAGTTTTTGCTATTCATTGTATCTCCTAAGAAACATTCCTATAACATCCTGTTAAAAATGTTTGATAAACATTTAAATTGAATAACTAATTGTTTATTAATGAGTTCGTTATATTATATAAACTCCTTTGAAAATGATGTATTTCACATTTCTGAATGGCATCGGTAAAATTATAACAGGAATGTTTTTTCTAAGCAAAGCATTCTTAAAGTGCGTATTTTTAAGACTAAGGGACAAGTATTTTTTCGCAATAATTGGCAATCAGTTTACTTGCAGTGGATGCCAATATAACGTTGATCTTTAACAATTTATGCCTTTAAAAAGCCTAATTGAATTAAACGTATTCCGATTTGATTCGCCGGTTATTCTACAAGAGCCACTCCTTTCTCAGCGGAGCCCACCCATTCTTAAGGCAACCGGTTCCTAGCGTATACATGCCTCTATCATAAACTTAAATTTGAACTGAAACCGTTAAATTTTTTAACCAAAACACTGACGACCATAACGTAAAACTCTAAATGCACGAACATTTCGACATAACTACTAGTAAATTACTTGAAATAATGTTTATATTATTTTTTACCTCAAACGAGAGCACCATGTGGTTAATAAGGGTCCCGTATCATCACTAACAATATAAATACGATGATGCCACACGGCGATACAAAAAAATGTTAATCATTCTTCACAAGCCACCGCTCCAAGTTATTCCTTATTCCCTAAATAGTAGTTTCTATTTTGGATTTTCATTAATTCACGTTAATACCTGCTACTTATAAGTTTTGTATTTGTTTTCTCGTCATTTGCTTAAAGTAGTTTCTTGCGGTTTAGTATTGACTATGGTCGCATTCAATTATATATAGTTAAAAAGTCGTTAAGACAATCCGGGTATAAGCGCCAATGATGTAATAGTTTAAAATATAAATTGAAGGTCACATATACATGTTGGCTATAAGACTGTTTATGTAGTAGTAGTAGTTATGTCTAGCGTAAAAGATTTGATGGACAGAAATTAGCAGCCAGAAATTATTAGAGCATTCTCCCATAATTTCTCTTAACGATTTCTTAAGACGAGAATTTATTTACTGTTGACGTAATTACTATCTTTTAAAACAACTATAAAGAGTTCTGCATTTAAAGCATACCCACACCTTTTATTTCCTTTGGTGTATGACCTTACATTTTGAAGAATATTTCGATCTTTATTGTCTACATTTGTACAAATGATCGTTTAACAAAAGTAGATCATGCAACAATAATTTTTTACAGCCACTGTATGTTCCCACTGTATGGACTCGGGCCTACTTTCACAATTAGAGAGTATTTGGCCTAAATCCACTACGCTGGCCAAGTGCGGGTTGGCGGATAAAGCCAGTGATATTTAATTTCTTAAAGCGCACATAACTCAGAAAAGTAATCGGGGCGCGCCAGGCTCGAACACTAGACTTCGAACACCAATATTAAGAAGGAAAAATCAATTAAATTTATATTTCTTGTTTCCGTGGATATTTACTTCTGGATATAGAGTGGTGGATTCTCAATAGTCCAAATTATATAACGCAAAACTAAAATCATCGAATAGTAACCGGATATCAAATGCGATTACACACTGGATGGCAACATTGGTACGTGAATTGCGGCTCACAACGAGCAAATTGGGATTATACAATTTCGTTGTACGAAAGGGACCTATAACATTATCGACCCCGATCAACGCACCCTGGAAGAGCTTCATCATATAATAGAAAATGTGTTTTTAGAAACAACTTTATGTAATTCTTATGAATCAACAATTATGCTTGAGCAGAAAAAAAGCGCTATATCTCCTTAACATATTTAAAGCAGCACTGATTTTTATATTCGTTCCTACTTCACATTTGAGACCTGTTCGTAAAACTATCATAGTATACTATACTATCGGTGCAGGCTTATTAAATCTTGTAACGTTGAAGGTCAAGTCGTTCGCCCAAAAAAGAACTATGTTCAAGACTCGCAAACCAGAAGTACGGACTAAACTGTATACTGGCTTTAGAATAGTATTATTCTTACTAGAGTATAGCTGTGATGGTAGAAATCTATCAGTAAAATATAATTTTCGATATTTTAACTTACTTTATCAGCAACTATGAAGTTACGGACGAGACTCTCAACGATATGCTACCGGAAAACTCTCGCTTACTTTGGTCACATCGCTCGCCGCGAACCAGATAATCCAGACAAGCTAATGGTCGCAGGCAAGGTCGAAGGAAAAAGACCACGTGGCAGAAGGCCAAGCCGCTGGTATGACCAAATTACGACTCTAACGGGTCTCCCCATAACAGTGGCGATAAAAGAAGGAAATAACCGAAGGAAGTGGAAGGAGATAGTGACCAAAGCGTCGAGAACCTTTCAGGGACACGACCTTCAGTAATTAAGAAGACGACAATGAAGAATTAGCAAAAATGTACTTTCAACCGAAAATAGTTATATTTGCACAGTAACTTTTGATAGAAGTTGGAGCTGTGATGGTACTAACTTAGAGCGTTTGTAGTAATAGAGCTATTCTGTCAGTAAAAGTGTTTGAAATATATGAATGTTGTGTTTTTGTAGAGTTATATATGTATAATTTAGCTAATCAGTGATTGGGAAGCGTAGTCTGTGAATGAATACCCGCGTACCGGATAGATCCACAGAGCTCGGTCGCCTGACGGATTAGCGATGGCGTGTTATCACGTCGCTGCAGTTAGCCTTAACTCCCGCTTTCGTTGTTTAGCCAATATTAAACCGAACGACCGAATATACGCCAAAATATTTTTAACCCGGTTTAACGGAAATAAAACTTGATTTAATCAATCGGATCAAAAGCAATGAATACCATGGATTAATCTATATTGAAGAGATAGAATCAAAAATACATTTTTATTTAGAATTCGAGCTCTGTAGTGGTTTCCAATCGATTGTAATTTTTTTTAAATATCAATATTAACCTTATTATTCAAAACTACCTGTGTTTATCGAATTCAATATTTTTACTACTATAACTACAATAGATATTTACTACATATAAACATGAAAAAGATGATAATGATAATGATTGAAAGGTTAGACTTCTTATTTGGATACTTTTCGTCTAAGTTCTCTAATTAGGCAGCATATAAATACTGTCTAATTTGATTCAATAAATAAATAATAGTACACTTAACATTCTCACTGATGTATCTCGGGACTTTCTGTTACAATGAGAGAGTTGTGGCATTTATCCACTGTGTGAAAAGTGAAAGGTTACCTAGAACTTCTTGCACTAGCTTTTTTTTATTCTTCACCAAATCCTTAGTATCCACTAGCCTGGAAGAATCTCAAATGAAAATGTCCTGGAGCGCTGCTGCGAATCTCCAAACGATTTTGGAAGTGGATTGGTTATACTCTTCAGAGATCCTGATATATCCAAGCAGGCGCTTTATTAGAATCTGATACTCCAGGCGTATAGCGTAGCTCAGCAGTAGATGAGGTAAAGACGATCGTGAAGACGTCGAATGAAAGAAGTAAACGATGAATTTCTAGACCGAAACCTATTGAGATGTGAGTTTTTAAGGTGCTCTGGTAACTTTGTTTATGTTTTTATCATAGGATATTATCATCATCATTGTTTTTACTATTTTCCAAATGATTTGTAGTCAGTGTAGTATGTCAGTCCTCGTCTTTCCTAGACATACTGCTAAGGTTTCGGCAATAGTTTTACAGCCGGCCTGCCAGACGCTAACTCTTCTTGGAAAATTTGATTAATGATGACTAATAATAAAGAATAATTGTAATAGGATATTAAATAAATAATAATAACCTAATTCATAGTATATGGAACTGAGTTGATGATGGCAAGAATGTCGTATACACCACAATCTAATTATGGCGGATGTTGCGCTGCGACTTGCACCGAAACGCGACCAGTCACGATAAGACCTTACCATTGTTCCCCAACCCGTTCACTCAATGCTACGTAACGTTTAAGTGTCGTCCGGTTAATCGATTTGAGGCGTATTAAACCGCTTAAGTGCACTGTTTTGTCATAGATGACGAATCGTCTCAAAACGAAAGGAGAACGAGGATATCGCTCAAATGATGATCATTGCCATACTCAGTACCATGTTACATTTCATTCGATGTAGATCTCTATTACCAAGACAATTACCATTTCTACCGCGATAGAGTAATGTTTAAACATTACTGTATTCCGGTTTGAAAGGCGATGAGCATTATGTGATGTACACATAAATAATCCTAACAAGCGAACAAATATCAAAGTAAGAAATTTACAACAAAGCTCAGCAGTTGTTAAAAGATGCCAAGTACTAAGAATTTCTATGAATAATTTACACTAACGTTGAATATTTAATGTAATACTAGACGACATCGTGCAAATTTGTACCTATCACGTTATAGTGTCTGAGTTCTTTAATTGTGTATTATACTCTTATAAGAAACAGCATTTTTTATTTTATAAATATACTGTTAATTATGTACATATTAAAATTTAAGTCATTAGACGGAGACCTATCATAATATTTAGTGTACTAGAGATAACATATTTCATTTTAATATTTTTTTTATTTTATGGTTAATTTTTATTGAAATCAAATGTTAAAAGAAAGCTCTAAAATGCTCTCCATTGTTCCCCGAAAAATTAGAATTTTTGGACATGGACTCCAGGTACCAAAAATTAGCACGAATTATTGTATAGTCATTGACCCCTAAGTTATGTGTAAGATTTCAGCCCTCTAGGACAATGGGAAGGGGTGCAAATTAAGCTTGGCTAATTTGTACATACGACGACGACGACGACGAAAAAACTTTGTCAGTTAATAAAAAGTATATAAAAAATTATATGTCAGTAAATAATTTACTACTTATTACTGTTAGATTTTTTTAATTAATACATTTAAGTCGCTTACTTTTTTTCAGCTCAATGTTTCCACTGTTGGGACTCGAAGCATTCTCTCATAATGAGATAGTTGCGGCCTTAATCCACCATGCTGGCTAAGTGCAGGTTGGCGGAAAAAGCCAGTGATATTTAAAACGCACATAACTCAGAAAAGTCATCGGTGCACGCAGGAGTCAATCCCACGATCTGTGAACGGAGGCCGAGGTCCCAAACCACTTGGCTATCACGACTTTTCTCTAATATTAGTAATCAATAAAATAAACAAAAAAATTAAGAACAATTACCATACGCACATCATCTTCACAACAAACACTTAAGATGAAAATCGATTTGCGCAATAATGCTAACGAATAAAAAGCCGCCCGTTAACAACAAAATAATCAACTATTCGTATGAGTGTGCTCCTGACAAGTGCAACAAAAACGTACACATTAACCGCTCTAAATATCAAACAAAATTACATACAACAAACCATACGACGTCAATCAGTACAGCTAATGGCACACAAAGAGTGATCTTATCGCTCGTAAACGCAGTTGTCAGCGATACGGACTCATTGAAAAATTATGAATTCGAAGCGGTAGCCGACCGGTCGACGAGCGGAGAGATAAACAAACCGCTCTCCTTACCTCACAGATATTAATCATAATTTCCATTGACGTGACCCGCTCGAGTGTTTCTATACCGCGATTATCTAAAGCCAAACCCCATCACGAGACCTGCCTACACTCAAAATTGCGTACCATGTTTGCGATACCCCGGACGATAGCTATCGGCGTAACTCATACGTAAATGGGATAATTGGGCGGTCAGTGTTCCCGCACAACACTAACGCGCGGTTAGAGTTCCCATTCAATTTTCAATCAGTACTCATTGAAGTCATTTAATCATTAATCAAGTGAAAGGCGCGAACGGATAAAGAATATTGTTTGATTACAGATTCATCTTTGTACGTCAAAGGTTAAATCAGCTGCGGCACTTATTAAATCAACGGTTAACGAAAACCATTGACCGCGTTCATAATTAATAATGCCGTTGTCGAAATATCAAAACAGATTTGTGAATACGAATCAAGAATCGACCGATACAAAACTTGCAAATTTTCTCCCTTTATATAATTGCAATGATTGAATCGGATCAATTACTCGCATGTAAAGTTTTCAATAAATCAAATACCTCTAAAGTTACGGACCCTTATATTCTTATAAGGCGTTATGAAAACAATTAATCAACATTCAAAAACGTCATGATTGAAATTAGTAAAGCGCCCAATCATTCTAATCAGTACTGACGTATAAATCATACATGCGCGATGGACAATTAAATATCTTACTGTAATGAGCTGTTTGAACAGTTCGCATAAATCACATCAGAGATTAAGAAAAAAATTGGGTTCACTACATACATACAAAACATAAACTACTAATTTTAACAAACCGATACCTTCTACTGACCTACAAAAAATATTCATATAGTCCTCTACGAGAAAAACACTGTTTCTTTAACTAATAGAAAAGTGGAGGTTCTCAATATAAAGCTTATCTTGCTATTGCTACTTATCTTTCTAAATACAGACCATATTTTTTACAGAATTATTAATACTATTGTTGCTAATTTTAAAAAGCTCATGTATATTAAAATGGGTTTCACAAGAAGAATAAGCAGAAATCTTTATGATTACTTAACATGTGTAAGATTTTTATATTGGAAACTTTATTTCATACAATAAAAGCATGTGCAAATTCAGACTTTATTAGTAACTTTAATTTTGTATATTTGAGAAAATGGAACAAGTGGGCGGAAGGTATATAAAAAATCTTTAATAACTGTTTAATGTTGTTAAATTAATACATGTATTTAAAAAAACGAGGTTTCTTCTTTATCAAAGCTACAAAGGCTTTATTCAGTTCGCGGGGTTGACGACCTGAATACTTCTTAACGGATGTCCAAAAAAGCTAATAGAATGTAAGCGCTATAACTTATTCAACTATACAGATATGGTTCATTCAAAGAAGTTGCAGTTGGCTTATCGGGCAGAACGTTCACGAAACTTGGGTAAAACTAGATGAATCATTAGTACAATCTGCTGACAATACTCTGAGTGTTCGAAAGAGGATGCGATAACATTTCGTTGCAGTACACCGAACCCCACAACAAAACTTTACTATATACTCATATCTTATCACGTTTTCACTTGAATAGTAAAAGAGGGTGGATGTAGTTGGTGACTGGTTGTTATAACATAATAACACACTGTATTTTTTATGTGTTCCAAGTTTTTGATAAGTAGTTACTGTGAGGCGTGATTGTTGATATTGAATGAAGCGTTCGCACCCACATAAAATTGATCATCAAAAATATCTGCTAACAGAATGAATTAAATTATTTTTTCTGTCACCGGGTTGACAATTTAACTCTTCTCAATTTAAGTAAATATTTCCAAAAAGTTTGATGACGAGGATGAGTTTTTATATATGAAATAATGAAATGATAAAACAAATAACAATGTGGCTCTGCCACAGGTACAGGTACTTATTTATTTACCAACGCTTGTATTAGTACCAATAAAAACATAATACATACATAATATAAAATTATAACATAATTATAGGTAAATACAGCATGCAATAAATTAAAATACTAAGTATTATGAAAAGACAAGAAGTTAAGAGAAATTTTGATTAATTGTTATTTATAAACATAATTAAAAAAATTGTAATTAAAAATATATTTAATTTATAAGTTCCCTTAAGCTTTAATCCCCATATACCGTGCTAGTTACTTTGAAAGGTATAACAATTAAAAAATTATAATTTACTGCTATGAGGCCTTTAAATACAAGCTAATTTGTAGTAGTTGTACTAAGCTTTGAATGGGTGAATGTACATATATAGTTCATTAAAATATTTACTACTATTACCAATAATCCCGTTTATTATAATAACTTCTATATATACTGTGTTATTTATACAATTTATTTAAAGAAAGACTTGCCTTTATAACTTTTATTTGGATAATTAGCAACTACATAATTTCATTATATCTTTCCGATTGAGCTTGAATATTTAATCACAACGTAAATGAATGGACTAGACAGAAATAACACGATGTAAAAATAAAAAGGAATAAAGGTTACTGCAGATCTGCTATAGAAATATTAAGAATATAATATTTGCATCAAATGGACAACTCGCAATGATGGCTGTAATCGCTAAGTGATCTTTCAGACAACCTTTAAATGGACTTGTTAGAACAGAAGCCGGTTCCTTATGTAGACAGGTAATAGAAAAGATAAATTTAAAAGACTCAAAACATTATTAACTACAAATACGTAATGTATTAAAGTTTAAGCACTAAATTTACGATTTTTTTATTTACATGCGATAACGTACAAATGCAAGTGGACTCACTTTATTATTGAAAATACAAGTTATCAAAATGTTTCTTTTGCTTTACAATCTTAAAGTATGAAGAAAAACATTTAAGAATAGAAAAGATGCCCTCAAATCGTGGATTCGAATCCGATGTTATTCTATTAATGTAAACCTTTTGCTTAAAGCCTACTTTTACTGAGGCAGCTTGTATTTTCTAACAAATGAGAATTTGAATATGATAACATGATAGACATTGAACTTTCATATTTTAACTATAATTTTTTATACAAATGTTGAAAATAGATAGAATCCCTTTAAATAGTTTATTTCAACCTATAGTATTAGTGTCTATAGTGTTATAGTGGTGGTAGGACCTACCAAACAGCTTTGTGCTTGTAGCTAGTGAAACTACTGGACTATCGAGATCTAACTTATATCTCAATGCAATGAGCACATTATGGACCTGTGTATTCATCCCAACTAGTGTCACATTATACTCAGGCGCATCATCATGTGAACGTCACTCTCATCTCATCGCCTGCTTGATAAAAAAAAATCTCGATGCCAATCAAAATATTGAACATACCATACTACGGCTTATCTATGGTATTTTTATTGCAGCATGCACTTTAGTATTTTTTTTACATAAGACGCATCGGACACATTAAGTGCGCTAAAAGGTTCGGTATGCAGCGAACTCCTTTCGAGCCCACTCGTGAATTGCAGGTGGTAAGTATTATGCATATATACTTAAAGACATTCATATTGACCTCAAGCTTATATAAATTCATAAGTTGTTATTAATAATTTAATAATGTATTAAACAGCCCACTTAATGTTCCCACCGCTTATACGGGCCTTTCCCTCATAATGAGAAAGCTGTAACCTTTTATCCCACCACACTGGTTAAGTACGGGTTGGCGGATGTCACATGACTTCATCGTCAGCTCAAGTTCAGTGGGTCGGGAACGAACCCGCGCCTTCTCGAGACGTATAGCGTATTCGTTCGCCTTACAAACTCAGCTATTACGACTTCAAGTTATTATTAATACTTATCCCAAATCAACGAACATCAAACAATAAATTGTAGTTTTACATCTTAATTTTCTCGTCGCATATCTCAAATATCATTTTATCCTTTATTCACTTGAGATTAAGTAATAAATGATGCTGAAATTAGTTAAGCGGTTTTGTATACAATATTCTGGCTGTGATGGTTATGTGCACCTTAACAAAACTACAATATTATGGCATAGAATATTAAATCACTTGGGTAAATTAAACACCGTACTTTCTTCGGCCTCATAATCGATATTAAGACCTCTTATTACATTACTAAAAATGTAACAAACAACAATGAAGAGTATCCTTTCTTTATATGAATCGTGGTACCTAAAGGCAAAATGTCTTAAAGTGCTTTGAAACTAACTGATGCAATAAAAGATTAACTAAGTCGCTGTTCCTTTATTTCATAATAAATTAGTCTGAGGTCTTTTACATTATAAGAATACAAAAGTAGAACTATTTTTCAGTAGACAGAGACTAAGTTCGCCGTAATGATTCCATTTGTAAGGTGTTCGAACGCGTTGTACGTCTCGGAGAGGCGCGGGTTCAATCCCAATCGAGCTTGAGCGTCTGATGAAGGAAAGCACATGGGGAAATTGAGATGTTACAAAGAACAGCTTTTGTTAAAATCCATCCGTCAACCCACATTTGGATAGAATTTTGAATAAAAATACACAACTCTTTCAAACATTGACTATTTACTACTGATTGCTTTTAAAATGTTTTGTGTATGCATCAAGAACGACCTTTTTTCATTAATCTTAGAAATTTCTTACAAGCAAGGATTTGCCGCAAGAAACGCAATCCTTTTGATGTAAGCTTGAAGGATACCCGTAAAGAGCCGCCGGAGGTGTGATACGGCTAGTGCGTTATACCGCTGTACAAAAAGGCTCAGTTCGGTGCGCGGAGTGGTTCATATTTAATGACGTCATTAACTGCAAGACACAGGAGCCTCGCTCGGTGCCGCTGGCGAGTCTACGGCCGCTTTGTCACTAAGACAGCCTGTACATTAGCCACGGCCTACTCAGCCTGTCTTTCAGGCGACGTTATTGTCTCTACAATATTGATAAGTCGCGTGGGAGTGGGGCGTGGGCTTCGCGTTGAACTCTCCTCTATAATCAATTAGTAAAGCAAAATACACGTTAACGTAATTACGGAGTAACTTGAAAAATTTCTACTACAATATTCCTAAACTATAAACATAACCTTAGGTTATGTTTATAGTATGGAATGTTTTTAAGTACATTCCAAATCAAATATGAGTAAATGAATTCGTTACTAAAATCCTATCAGTTACTGATATATTTTAAATAACTACTCTGAGAGACAGGACAACAAGTTCATCTTTTTTTAGTCGCGCCCATTTTCCCATTTTATTTTTTTTTTGGTTGGCGCAGTGTGTCAGTTCTCATCTGTGCTAAACACACTGCTAAGGTTTTGGCATTGGTTTTTATAGCCGGCCTCCTGCCTGACACTAACCCTACTTGGGAATGCCAGTGTATTCCCAAGCAGTATTAAATTTCTTAAAGCGCACATAACTCAGAAAAGTCATCGGTGCGCGCCGGATTCGACCCGAGACCTCCGAATCAGACGCCGATGTCCCAAACTACTGTGCTATCACGGCTTTTACTGTTACCAATGTGATATAAAAACTTATTCTTTAAATACAATTTTGTTTCAAAGAATATTTAAAAGACGTAATCGCTAGTCTTCATTGCATAATGTTACACCAAAAAACTGCATTCCGTGTTTATCGATGCTTTTGTATTCAATTAGCCATGCATTTAAATTGCTGATGCATTTCACGATGACAGTGGTAACGAGCGTGGTCAGCTGTCAAAATGTCCAAACAATCAACCTTACAAACTTTTACCCATCTAACTATGATAATCCTTTTAAAACTGGAAATCTATAAAACTGCAGAACAACGTCATTCATTGCTTCTTTTGCGGCAAATCGTTCAATATTTTAATATTAAAAACATCAATGGAGTATTAAGTAAACGGTTATTGGTAGATATCATATGTAACTGTTATATGGGTAAGTCTTTGGCTACAGTGTAGTCTATTAAACTCTTTCAGTGTTGGGTCAATTTGGGCAAGGCGTGATCGTATTACGCAATGATTATACCGAATCCATACCCATTCCAATTGTAGTGTGAATGTAATGGTAATAGGATTCCTCTTTCGGAGATTTTGATGTTTGAAAACGACACATAAGCAGTTACGACACGAACTTTCTTAGAAGATATTTGACTGTGTACTGTACTTATATAAATCATTATAATTAAATACAATTTTTGGCCTCAATACATTTTACTAAAGATTTATCATCTCTTATTTATTAAGTAAATGGACATTACATATTTATATGCAAAAGACTTGAAAATTTAAAGATATGTATGTTTACTGGCAACTCAAAATACAGAGCAAAACTATTCGTTCACAACTCTAGAGTACTTATTTTTACTTTAATATAATTTAAAAAATTAAACTTGGTTCAGTTTATACATCGCATTTATATGACCGATTATTAAAGCTTTAAGATTTATGTACAGATATTGAAATCGAACAAGCGGCGAATATAATGTAAATTCATACGTATGTTAAAACAATCAAGAAAAATAAACACGAGAGCATGAGAGGATAGCGTACATCGGCGGTTATTTACCGAAACATGTTTTATCAATTGCCCAACATGAATACGTAATGCATTACAGACGAATGATCGTCTGATTCGACAGCCAATCCGACAAAGATAGGTATCGGACATTACCACGGGGCAGAACAAGGTTTGCGGCATCCGAGACGTACCTATACGAGTACGATTGAATCGAGTAATCAAAGCGCCATGTCTATATCTATTCAACAACATTGCCAGGGCTATCTCCCGGACGATCGATATTTCTTACATTTGCGTCTACAATACTTATAATCGTCCGCCCAATAAACCGTCCCGTTGTGCTCAGTTCATTCTACTTCTTATTATTAAGCATACAAGAACTATATATAGTTATAACTTTATTTAGAATTAGGCAAATCTAACGCGGTCTACTAGTTCCATTCAAATTGATTCACTGTCAAAATCGACACAGTCAATTCAGTGTCAAACGCTCGCGATCATAAACGGATCTGTTTGATTTAAACAAATACATTGGTTTTTCTATTTTTAATACTGATTTGTGATAATGGTTATCGTAACAGTCATAATCATATTAAGTGTTTTATTATGACTTACTATTTTATCACACGGATTTTACACTAACACTGGAATACTTATATTTTATTCACACTATTAATATTATTAGTAAAGATATCATGTCAAATTCTATAGCTACAAAACCTTGTCTGTAAAAATTATAAAATCATTCCAAAATTCTGATATCTTTCATGTTCAACTATTTTTAGAAATCAAATTAAGGTTTTGTACTTCCTGACACTCCTTTTTTAATTGTACTGTTGATTATTGCAATTATCGAAAGCCTTAGTCTCTAATTATTTTGTACACAACTATATTTTCTTTGCTTACAATTTATATCTTATAAGTGTGTTAGAAAATATTGGTTTTGATCAATAAGGCCACATACTATACTTTTTTAGTTTACTCAATTATGTTTGGTGTTTGATAAAAAATAATTGTTTTAATGTAAATGTACAAAATACTTTCTCTAAGTTAAAGTAACTTAAATAAAAACTCTTTTACTTACATCTTTTATTTGAATGAAAGTTTAAAGAGATTTAAAA
>DWHU01000696.1:0-16409 GCA_018247975.1 Parides photinus | reverse complement strand
ACATATATATAAAGGACAGTTGCAGCCATGTAGTTGTATCAATAATGATTGAAAAGTATCAGATCTTTGCGACGCCCTTTTCAGTAGTAGCGACCCACAGTTTAAGAAGCCTTGATCTATATGACTAGTTTTTAATGTATCATGTCTATTTATTTTGGAAAGATTTCTAAAGAGAATTTATTAAAACCGCAAACAGAACAAGTAGTGTATTAAATTTCCTTTTCTAACGTTATTTATCGTGGTGACAATAATTGTTCTAGACTTGAGGTGTAAGTAATTACATCCTTAAAACAGGAACACGATAATATTTGCATTATACAGTTTAAGCAATAGTGCCTCTTTAGACGTTCTTGGGCAGGGATCTGTCAAGAAATATCTAATAATTTTGTCCAAAGGAAATATTTTTATGACATGCCGCATTGTTGGTTTCGACAGATATCTACGTTAAGCCAATGTCACAAATGTTATACAATTATCGACGTCATTATTGTTTTATACAATCTTAAACTGGTATAAGTATTAGTTGTTATCGAAAGCAAAGCATGAAATATATTCATATAGGTATATAAATAACATAAACAGCCAACTTATTGTTCCCACTGCAAGGACCTAGGGCCTTCTCTCATAATGAGTGTTGTGGCCTTAACAGACCATGCTGGCCAAGTGTGGGTTGGTAGATAATGTCAGTGATATTTAATTAAATAAAACGCACATAACTTAGGAACAGTGATTGGTGCGCGCCAGGTTCGGAACCCGCCACCTCCGAATCGGAGGCCGAGGTCCTTAACCACTCGGCTATCACGGCTATATACACGAATATTATGTTTGGTTACGTTACCACAGCTTGTGAATCCACCGTTTCCTGGTGGCGTGTAATGACCGAGCTGCTGGTCACTGCGAAGGTCGAAGAGACGAGCCGTTTTGTCTTCCGACGCTGTAGCGAACGCCTGACCGCTAGGATGATACTAGAATAGTAATAAATAATGAAAATATCATTCTTTAGCATTGTCTTCTCCATCACAACTTATATATCTTTAAATTTGTAGTACCATCATCAGCTGGAACACTGACCTTTTTCTAAATATTATGTTTAGCGTTACTTAAAAACTATGTTATTCGTTTACTTACAACGAAGAGTTAGCTAAGATGATATATACTGCATGTTAATGCGTTTATAACCTTAAATATACAATATTGTCCCATTACCTCAGTAATTTCACTATCTACATCGTCCTTCACACCGGAAAACGTTATGCAGACAGTACAGTTCACAGAAAGGAGTTGCGGTCTTACCTATTTTAACGGTCTCCAAGAATAGAGAGCAGCTGAACTTCTGTCGTTACTAGTTGATAATTTAATGTTTATTTGAATCCTCTAGTCAAAAATCTATAGTCTAAGCCTAAATTTCTATTAAATACTTACACAGACACTATTAACGTCCGCTTCGTGTCCGAAGAATGTCTGCTTGGCTTTCTCATCGCGTACGTCCCATAGCTTGCAGGTGCGGTCTACGGAGCCCGTGACGTATGTCTTCATGTCTACACAACAAATACAACGTGTATACAATTTTATTAAGAAAAACATACATTTCAATACTGAACATATACCCCTTCAATGTATTTTAAATTGAGTTCATTTGAAAATTGCCCATGAACAGATTTCAAAAGTCTCGAACAGCGGAACGTACTACGAAAATTACGAATTGTGTATATACAAACTTAAACAGTAATTTATAATGTGTTAATGAGCTGTATTTTTAACATATTTTTCCAACAATCGAATACTGAAAATCATAATAACTACGAACGAAAATAAAATATTCTATAGAATCCACTTTCGACAATGTTAAATATTATCAAAGCCTATAAAATTGATAAAAATTCTTCCACAGACGCTACTTTATGGGTTGGAATTAAATAAATTAAACTACAATTCTCTCATTATGAAAGAAGTGAAAGAAGACCCGGAGTCTATTACCAGTAAAGTGTGCTATGTAATTGATGAAATAGGACCATTCTAGATATTCACATACCTGGTCCCAGAGAAATGCTAACAACATCTCCTGCGTGTGCATTGAAATCCATCTCCCGTTTACCAGCCTCTAAGTCCCAGACGCAGCTAAAAATAACAAGTTTCATTACAAATGTTTAAGTACATTTTAAATTAACGTTATTAATGTAATCAATTAAAATTTTTAATGATATATCCTACTCTTCTTGAAGTGCTACCTTAGGTTGCCGACTTTAAATTTTACGACTGTCAAGAGCTAATCTATCTTTGCTTTCTTTCTTGGCTTGTTCAGTAGATCGTATTTTGAGTTATCTTATAGTCTAAATATTCCGGCTTATCATTTGATGGAACATTATCGCCTTTGCTAGCTTATATACAACATAGAGAAAGAGGACATAATTTAAAAGTTATCTATTATATAAAAATTGATGTTTGTCCCTTATAAAATGTTAAACTGTGCGTTTGATCATGTGATGATCTTAAACAAAGTTGTGTATAAGCCAGTGAAGGTTTTATGTTGGTGTGATCAATTTCCTACAGATGGCGCTACTGCCATTACAAAGGTTTTCATATATTGCTGTAACAGTTCATGCTGATTCGAAGGATGACATTTGGAATTGAATATTTGTGTAATATCAATGTGGTAGAGTTAGTCTTTTGTTATTGTGGTGTATGTTCTGTTAATAATATCCTTCCCATTTTCCCAATGAATTCCTTGGGATTGGGGCAGTGTGTCAGTCTCCATCTGTACTAAACACGCTGCTGGGGTTATTGGCAATGGCTTTTCCAGCCGCCTGCCTGACGCTAACTCTTCTTGGGAATGCCAGTAATATTTAATTTCTTAAAGCGCACATGACTAGAAAAGTCATTGGTGCCGGACCTGGATTCGAAACTACGACCCCCGATTCGGAGGCCGAGGTCCGTAACCACTAGGCTATCACGGCTATAATAATGTATGTAAATTAAAATCGGAAAGTAATGATAAAGCCTTATATAATCATTTACATCTTCATGTCGCCCGATCCGGTGAGGATGTGGGTGTCGTCGAGGAAGCGGCAGGAGCTGAGGAAGCCCTCGTACCCGGCCAGCTCGCGGACCATCTTCGCCGCGCCCGTAGCGTCCCGGTTGTTCACATCGTACACAGTGCACATGTTATCCATACCACCACAAGCTACACATACAAAACCATACATAAAAATAACAATATAACCCTCTAAATACACATACATTGTGCTCACATTGGTATGATGCACACAACAACATGGTGCTAGTTTACAAAGACACCACAAGATTGTACTCATTGCCTTAACACAACATGTTATGGTCTCGTTACTTTGGTAACATCGCAAGAAACCGAGCCCTTCAAACCAGGAACATGGTAATATTTGTACTGTTGTACTCAGATTTCAGTCGATTTTTTTCTTATGTTATTGTTAGTAGTTATCTAAAAATAGATATATTTATGAAAAGATTGCGGACCTACGAAATTTCCGGAGGGTGCGAAAGCCACACTCATGACCCAGGCGGAGCGCAAAGGGATGACCTGGACTTTGTTTCCACTCCAAGTGTCCCAGATGATCAGCTTGCCGTCCAAAGAGCCAGTCACACAGTGTCTGTAAACAACCTCTCGTTGAATTACACAATAAATAAGTAGTACTACTCATTTACATAACCTAGGCTTCATTTATCCAGCTTTCTTATAAAACAAACCCATTCCTCCAGTACCTCAAAACTTCTTTAT
The DNA here is from genome assembly GCA_018247975.1 of Parides photinus. NCBI lineage: Eukaryota > Metazoa > Arthropoda > Insecta > Lepidoptera > Papilionidae > Parides > Parides photinus. The sequence goes on along the minus strand of DWHU01000696.1, from coordinate 12,658 downwards.
TATTGATTGGTAATAAGTGTAAACGCTCCAGAGTGTCTGTATATTTTCTTTTATTCTTTATTGTACACAAAAGAGTGAAACATACAAATAAAAGTATAAAGAAAAAGATACTTAGGCAAGCTTAACCCTAAAGGAGTTTTCTACCGGCAAACCTGTGAACGAAAGTAATAAGTGAAGAGTAAAAGCAGTTAAGTGCAAACAATAAAAAAAGGTCCGAAAATAAGGACTTACTAAAGTAGTATATGTTTAATAAGAATTATAGTTAATTTACTAATATATAAATAAATACAGAAAGTTTTGTATATAAGAAAAAGGAAATAAAATACGCAGATACAACGCATAATACATAGACTGAAGTAATTAATTAGGTTAGTTTATGTTTTTTTATGAATTAACGTAGGGTATACCCAGTCGACAATTAATAATTCGAAATAAATATTTCTTTTTAATAAATTACTTTTATTTTTGATGCAGTGCGATTGACGTTACTGTAAGAAAAATAATAAGACTTTCTGTCAATCCGGGAAAAGAGTTGTGTATATGAATGGTCGTTTTATGTGAGGTGTGGACGCTTCGTTATTAACAATTAACATACATAACTATGTTAACCCACATCTAGACTTTATCTGCAAAAAATATACTTTACTTTGCTATTTTAATGATGTCAAAACAAAATGTCGAAAACGTGACAAACATGTCAAACACGGACACAGACGAGTGGACACAGTAGGTACACACTTTTCTTTAAAAAATCCCTATGTATAGCTTTTTTTAAAAGACAATCATTTTGTATTGTCAAATAAATACATAAGCTTATTAAACTATTTAAAATCATGAAAATGTAAATAAACTGACATAACATCGTTTAATAAGCATTAAAATGTACATTAATTGACAGCAAATGAGCTAACTACACATCCATCCGTTTAAGACTTTTACATCTATTATCCTGTAAGAGAAACTTTCTAGTATTGAATTATATGCAATTATTCAATGCAACTTATAGGGTTTGTACGTGCACTAATCTCATTTGCGCTAAGTTCATTTAGAATTATTAACTGTAAAACATACCTTCTTTTAATAGGTTTATAGATAACTTTAAGATATTCTTTATCTATCTAGATGAGACCACTAATTTATAACAATATTTGTTGTAACTCTAATGCTTAAAGCGTAAAAAAGTTCCTTGACATGGAAATAATAATTAAAGCCTCTTCTGTTCTTTGTATATTATTTTTATTATACATAAACTATTATTTTATATTATAGTAGCTCACAGAGGTTATGAATATTTTTTAACGATCAATACTGTATTGTATTTTAATTAAAAAATTAAACTATGTTATGTTGTTATAGTAAATGCGACTAGGAATATAGTAACACGCAAAAACTGGTTTACATTGAAAAAATTTTACATCGAAATTGTCTGTGTTCAGGCACAGATTATATCCTACGTATATTAATCTAGTTTCTAAGGATGTTTTCTTCTTTCCTAAGTGTACTGTCCAGGAATATATTGTATAAGTAATTTTCAATTACTACAATGTTTGAAGACGGTCAGAGTTTGTAAGTCATAAGTTCTTAACAAATGTACACTAAAACAGTTTTTTTGTTATAGAATAGTAGTGAAATTAATTACCGATTCTATATGTATAAAGAAAAGGAATTTCTATTTTAACTGGCAGTTTATTTGAAATCTTCATAGATATTAAGAATTTTGACAAGGATAAAAGTAGTGAAAATAATTACGGAATGTCTAACATAGAATTTTATTAATAAGGATTACTTTTAAAACAGTTTAATGAAATGAACTTTTTCTGCGATGCTTTATAAATAAAGAAACAATATTTTAATCTCTTCTACTTTTATACTTGTCAAAATTCTTAACGTCAATATGTAAATTAAGCAAGCTGTCTGTATTAAAAATTAAGGAAATTCCATTTCTTTATATATATATAAGATGCATTTGTGGTTAAATCCAATTATTGATTGAGAAGCTCAGTAAATGCCTTAGATCATATTTCTCGAGGTTAACACCGGATTAATATTGCTGTGGTTAAATATCGAGTGTACTTGTACGTACACGATGCATGAAATGTTAATTGTTATCAAATCGCATCCTTACCTAGAGTCGCCGCTGTAATGAACAGAGTTGACCTTGTTGATGTGGCCTTTGAGGGTTTTCTTCGTCACAAACCTTATCTTTTGTACGTCGCCCATATCGCCGCACTTCTCTGCAAGCTTTGCATCTGCAACTTTCTCTTGAGCTGCCTACAAATGTTGCAGAGGTTAATCGATTAATATATTCATCTATTTATAGATAGATAGATAAGATTGATCATATACGTTATTGTGTAATCAGAACAAGTTCACAGCTAGTCAAACTAAGACGTGAAGAGAGAGTAAAGTTTGAAATAATAGTAGATATACTATATCATACATATATAAATAAAATCAATACGATTTTTTTAAAATTTAAATACTTATATCAACAATTTTTACTGGTGTTGAATCTGTTTGTAGACCCCTAAAGTAGGTATTAATACTACTTCAGCTAGTAAACAGTATGTGTAAACGTTTTTATGTCTCTGATAACGAGGGCTATAATTATCCTTTCCTATGCACATCAATTATGTAACGTTTGTTTTATATACTTAGTGAAATTACTGTGGTAACGAGATTCATCTTGTTTGAAGGTGAGCACAATGTTCGCATGGGAATGTAGCCTAAATGTATTCTGAATGAAAAAAAACATAATACTTTTACAATACAGAGTGACAAACTTTTGTATTTCTTTATATAGTAACCAATTATAAACTGTTCGCTAGATAAGACGCTTAGACATGAATAATAGTTTTTGAGATTCATCTTAGATCAAAATGGCAACTTGCGACGCTGGCTGTTAAAACATGGAAATGAATAATTTAAAACGGTTGAATACTTTCGCAAGGATTGTGATCGATTGTTACAACCCTTACCTTTGCTTTAGAGATTAGATCCGTCAACTCCTTCTTCAGGGCGGTTGTCTCCGGGTCGTCTTTAGGCATTTTCGAAGTTACACACGACCGTCTGTACTAGCTGACTACAAACGTATGCGACAACAAGATTGTCGTCCGCTTCTGACCCTAATCCCGTTGTTGTAATTGGATTTCAATTTGCTGAAGCTTCACATGTGCTTTATCTTAATACGCGATTGTAATTTTTAAAAGTACATATCGCATTTTATTAGCCATGAAATATAAATTAACCAACGAGATTGACGATTAATTGTCGTGTTTTGATTCCACACTATCTTCGTAAATACTATATAGGTGCTTATAGAAAATGGTTACAAAAAGTAATTAATACGTAAGTAAATACATATAATGAATGTAAGAAAAAACCTAGTTTAAATTAGTACGGTATATATAAATATTGTAAATAATATGATACCACAAATAAAGCATTTAATAATAATATCAGGAAGCAAAAGAGAAATTTGTGTTCATACGTGCTTCTACATATAATTAAAATATCTAAAAAAAAATATGATTTCCCTATGGAATCTTTTTCTTTTTTATTTATTTTATTAATCTTAAAATACTATATTAATGTAGCATATCGGAATGTTCCATTAAAGTTTAATATAGTGCGATTGCTTAAGACGATTTAATGATTAAAAAAAAACTTGATCATTGTATGTACTGTAAAACAGTTCTTAATCGCGATTGATTTTTCAATTGTGTCTTTAAAAATTGTTAATGCTTCCGAATCCTCATTAATAAAAGAGGTTGTATTTTAATAGAACATTACACTTGATGTTAAGCGGTGATGTGGTCTGTGCTGGTGAGGTGCTTTAATCTAGTACTACCCTATTCATTCTTTTCTGGAAGACATTCAACTTATTTTTGTGGATAAGAACACTGACGTTGGCAAATTGTTCCTCTCCTTTACTATACGTATGAAAAATGAGGATCTGAAGGTTCAGCAAAGAGGTTTTTGTTGACTCTGGATGTTCACAGCATAAGGAATGTATCAAAGAAAATATTGGTAATTTTTTTAGTCCTAAAATGTTTTTAAAGACATTCAGTAGCGAACTGCATGTTTCTGTAATAGAAGACATGTGTATTGTGATTCACGTGTTTAAGTTTGAATTAAAGTTATTTTGATACTTTTTACTAAAGCTTGTTTATCTTGTTTATTTTTCCATAGAAACGTCTAGAGAGAAATCAAGATAGACGAACAGTGAGCGACTGTAATGATCTTAAGCGTTGAAGCGTATCTATTGGCCCACTATAATACACTTTCACCAGACCTTTTGTCACAGTAAACGTTCTGTGTGATTGATTTCCTTTATCAATCTGTACAAATTTCATTCATTATATAATACTCGTCTGATAGTTACTAGACAAGTCGTAATGGCTCAGTTTGCGATGCATTTGAAACCAATACACGTATTGAATACGTGCGGGTTCATTCCCCACTAACTTTGAGCTTAATGAAGGAAAACAACCTGAAGAAACCGAAACATTAATAGCCTTTGGGAATATGTGATATTCGCCAACCCGCACTTAGCCTGCATAGCGGATAACAGGCACAGCTCTTTCATCGTGGAATAAGGCCTTAAATTCCAGCACTGGTTTTAGTCTCCGTCTCCGCGAATATTTCTTTATAGTCGTCGAGTGGTAAAAATATCATTAATATAATCGTATAGTTTAATTATAATACAAAAAACTAGGTTCTAGGTTCTGATGTAATTATTATATTACCTACGTACATATAGTAGTAGTATAAGAAGAAAAAAATTAGGGACTTGATAATTTCTGACGAAAGTCTTATACGAAACCTTTTAAATTAGCTATTAAAGAACGATGAAAAAACGAATTCATTAGTAAAACGAATATTTTTATTGAAATACATTAACTTTCTTAAGAAGAAAAATTAGGAAATGTTTAACTTTCGGTACAAACGCTTACATAGGAAATGTATGAAGCAAGCGCTCATTGTACAAACATTTTCCATCAGAGTTTTTTTTCAAAGAAAAATTTTGAAAGGAGTTGGATGTAAGGATTCGTTAATTTCGTGATGGATAATTGTTATATGGTGAAATCTTACCGACTTAAATTTTAACGTAATTTAATTAGGAAAGTTTGATTAAATTTTCATTGCCTTTTGTACATGAACTGGGGGCCAGTTTTCACAATCAAAGATTTCTTCATAGTTGCACGTTGTTTAGGGTAAAAGGGAATACAAAATATACAGAGCTTCTGAATGGATGATAGTGTAATCATTTTGATAATTAACATATGTAATTTAGTTAGTTTTGGTATGTTAGACAACGTCGATTGTTGACGTACATATTAGTTAACACTTTTGACTTTTGCCGTTCTACTTTCATACTTCATCACGGTTATATTAAATCAAATCTTTCTGTAAACCTACGTAAATGTTACGGTTGTGTAATAACCTCGTCAATGGTCATATTTTATATCTACATTGTCCGGAAGATTCTTTAAATATCTTTCTACGACAGGCTGAGGTTACCTCAATCATATTATTGATGGCACGTAAGTATAGGACAGAAGGAAAATTAAATTAAAACCATAAAGAAATAATGTATTATTACTCACTTTCACTATCCCGTAGTACTCATATTAAAATAATATTGAAGTTAAAATAAATATACAGGTTTATATTTCACACTACAAAATATTAATTATAACTAGGTACGGATATTATACCGTTTGGATGGAAATATAATTTGTTATTGATTTCTTTTCAGTTAAATTACTTAAACTATATAAAAGTAAATAACAATGTAAAGAATACGATAAGAACGACTGCAGGTCATCGTTCAAAGAAAGCCAAGTGTCTAAGATCTTAATTAAAGTATCCAAAGTGTTTGTTGTCATGATTTCCGAGTTTCGAAACAAGATGGCACTTTATAATAATACGTAAACTAAAGTCACTTTCAATTTCATGTTTTTGCTTTTGATTGATTAGGTTAGAAACGTTAGATTTAACATAAAACACACAAAATAACATTTAAGGAGTAGATTTTTAAAGTTACTATAGAGCATGATAGGAACAATAACAACGGAACCCAGAATCGTATGTGAACTTTGTAATTATAAATATCACACAATTAATATTAATTGGAGACATCTCCAGCGGTACGAGTACATAATAAACTTTTTATTAGTTTATTTAAATTATACGTTTTGAGTGATACGTAAGGTGATCAATTACTTAGTTATATTTTATTGATCTGTTAAATATTATGGAATAATTTCGGATCAATGACCAATTGCTACGGAAAAAGTAGATTCGCGTTAAATCATTCGATCACTTTCACTTGTCGAGTCAATGGTTTTTTTTATTCCGAAACAGCAAATAGAAGTTAGCTCTACACCTTTTCAGTTAATTTTAACTTGTTACATTTCATCGGCGGCAAGCCTCCATTCGTTCGGCACCAGCGCGAGGGTAAAGATGTCTCATCAACCAAGCGATCGCTTTAAATTATTATTAATACTTATTATTTTAACTTTAACCGTCGGTTTAAACTGTCAAGATTTTTGTAGCGTCGATCAATTAGAAGATGGGTGTCAACGAAGAAACTTTTACTATACAGGTAAAAAAAGTCACAATATCCTTACTTCAAGTTTTGTATATTTCACATAAATGTATACGTTTGAATCTAGACCAAATATAATATTATTATTGATAAAGCTTGTCTCATCGTAACGATTTTTTAATACCAACTGATTAATTATAAAGAGATCAAATAAATAAACATATTATATGAAATATTTCGATTACTAACTTAATCCAGTAATTTCTATGGGTTTACAAGAATGTTTAATTAAAAAAAAAATATTCTTTTTTGTAAATTAAGGGAGAAAGATGTTTAAAAAAATGTCTTTTGAATAATAATTTAATATGATATTGAACAGACATTTACACAGATGGCAATTGTACAAACAATACATTTAAATGATATGATAATGCCAATGAATAATAAAAAGTCTTCACTGTTATATTAGTCATTGCTATAGTCTTGGCGTGTATCAGCTGAATAATCATAAACTTTACAATGTTAAATAATATATTTGCATTATTTTGTACCTTTTAAAAATTAATTACCTAATACGTACCATCGTTTTAAAATTTTTATAATCATGACTGACTGATCTTTGAAAATCTGCTAAGATTTTAAGAAAAGGCAAAGTATTCGCGTTGCAAATTCTATCCATTATTTTAATATTCATTCATAACGTATCGATATTTATTAAAATACGTACGTTCCCATTGAGGAATAATGATCAGAAACATATATATATTTACATATTTTGATATTTCTTGTAGAAAACATTCCATTGTAAGGAGAGAAGTATCATTTGCCTTTGAATCCTTGGTTCTATTCCGGTGGCCATATATAACGTAGTTTGGTATATATTGGCCAGGCTACAATATTATTTTAATATACATAACAACAAATTGATATCTTAATTTTATAAATCTGTCGCTGTAACATTATTAACGAGTTCCTGATTTTAACTTATAGAAATAGCATTCTGGATGTATAGCTTCACTATCCAAGCATTCACTGTCAGTTATAACCATCTGAAACTTAAATCTAGTGTTAGCATTAATAAATAATATAATAGTATAGTTATTTTTGAAATATCGACCCTAACGGGCCGAAGCTATCCACATTTATGTATATTGAGTAAAATACGCTGTGTACTAAACATAGAAGTTAAATAAATCTTAAATACAATCATGTACTTTTTATTCTTAGACATGTAAATACGTAAACATATCAATAATACGTATTACATCAATACCTCGCTTTGCGTAGTTTCGTTTTGCGATTTTTTCGAAACTACACCGCTGCTTAATTAGTACTAATTTTCACACTGCGTCGTTAGATTTTCGAAGTTGCGTTGTTTTGGGTGTAAGTCTATAATTTTTTTTCTTAAAGATAGCAACACCTTTATTTTCAATTGCACCATGTTACCAAAACTTTGAGATGCCCTTTTTAAAAATCAACGCTGTTCTAATACAGTTTTATTTTCACTTTGCTAATTTTAGAGTTCAGCTTCAATTACGAAGTGTGATATTTTGAAAGAAAATAATATAATTTTATAAAATTTTACTGGTTGTGTCTGGTTATACAGGAGGTAAGTATTTTTGTTACTCCGGGATCTATTTTCGATCTTTACATGGTTTGCTTTATTCAGTTTGCGACACGTCGCGTCGTGTTCTTTTGGAACGTAATAACGACGCAGAGTGAGGTATTGGTGTATTGTATGTTCAATTATTTACAGTCGATGATGCTGCGACTCGTTCTCGTTACTCATATCGTTAAGAGTATCGTTTGAGTGCCGGCCGCGGTGTTGGCCGTTTATTACAAATAATTGTCCCGAAAATCACTGAAGCACATGCGCAAAGTGATGATGCAGTAGTGACCGGGCAGCGGGTTCAGTCTGCATCGCACAGTGACGGGATACGGTCGTCCCGTTCGTCGTAGATTTTAATAATGGCCGTCGACGCTTATCATTCCATATCATCGTATCCGTGGTAGACTTTCGTTGCCCCAACCGGCGTGTTTATTGTCGGCAACCGGCTTGTACGTTGAACTTTGTAAATGCAAAATTAGAAACATGAAGACTATCCTTTTGTTTCCGCTCCTCCTGCTCGGAGCATGCGCTACAGCCGTCGGTAAGTTTACATTCACACACACGTTCGAAAGCTGGCGTTTTGATGACAAATTATTTTAAGTTATTAAAGTTGCATTAGATCGTTGCTGTCACATTGCTCCTGTTACATTGCAACGCTTTAAAGTTCTCTACAGAACATTAAATAGACTTCAATAAACAATCTGGGTCAGCGATGCGAGCTCCATCTGTAATGAGATTCATTTTATCGATGAACTGGCTATTACTTTCAGAATTTCCGGTTCTCGAATCCTTTTTCGTCATTATAGCGAACTCACAATGGTAAGAAGTAATAAATTATAAACCCTGAGGGTTCTCATAGCAAAAAAAACATGTCATGCCATCGCGCATGCGAAGTAGGTACATACCTTATCTCTTGCAGCCCTTCCGTTGTAAGCAACTTCAGCTCAGGTTCATCTTTTTCAATAATTTACAGACATCACAAAGCATTTCTGCCAGTCTCTACATATCAACTCATTAATACAGTTTATTAAAACAACCAAAAACATTCGACATTCCGTATTATGTCGCCTTTTATCAATTGCCGTAAACTTCTACATATATTTTAAAATATTCTTCGTTCTATCACTAATCGTATATAAAAGATTATATTTTTCTACCGGATAGTTCTCGTAGTTTCAGTATTAAAACTATTATAAAATTCCCATTTCATTTTAATACATTCCAATTGTTATCATATGTTGATATGTACCGATATTGACAGTATTAACATCAAACCTCTGGTTGTAATGCTAACTATGTTACTATATTGATTTTATTGAAAATGTGATAATAAATTAAAAAATACTATAAATATGTAACATTAACAGTAAAAAACATATATCTGGTTTCCCTGATAGTTATGATAACAAGCTCTTTATTTAACGTAAAGCGATAATAAGCGGTAGCATTAGTTAGTAAAAAAACTTTCTAATAACCAGTTGATCTGGCCAGCAATCACAATATATACTCTGTCTATGCTATGCCAGGGTACGTTGGGAAAATATACAGCACATGTTTTCTTCAGGTTCTTTAACATAAGACGGAATTAAAGCCATGAAGAGCATAGCATGTATTAAAATATTTAAGTGTTTTGCAATCACATAAAAAATTCACAAATCTGGCTCGGCCAACCCCCGTCGATGGTGAGATACTATAAGGAGAATCTCAGCTAAATAATGTTCTTAAATTCGTGCCTAGTTGATGTTGTACTATTTTAAAATAATTCATAGCACCGTCCAAAGCGTCGATCGTTAACAGCGCCAAGAGTATTAAAACACATGCGCATGATCTCATAGCAAAAGCAGAACAGTTAACCGGACATGCTAATGGAAACGCGTTCACGTTTTCCATCTAAAAATCTCTGTCAAAAACTGTAACAATAAAATATTGACGAACCCGGATTAGACACATTAGGATCTTAAATTACTAAACATGAAAACCGTTATATTGTTGCAACTTTTAGTTATGGCCTACGCAAAAGCTTTTGGTACGGATAACTACAAGATAGAAAAACCATCAAAAAGTATCTACAGCTATAAAAACCAATCCGTATAGTCTCTTATTGAATCACACTTTCTCTTACTTTATGACAGGATATAGGAGATGGTGTTTTATGAATGCGATGGGAATATTTATTTATTATAACGAATATTGAAAACATGCTTCGGCAATAAAGAAACTGATGCAAATGATTCATCTGTAACTAATTTACGAAAAACCAGAAGGAAAAGTTTAAAGAAAAGTCATAAAATTTTGCCTATTAAAAATTCTCGAAGATTAATCAATCAAAGATCGATTATTGAAGACGGTAGAGTTCTCGGGTGTTTTTATTTGGAAATTAGATAAATAATAGATAGATCCAAGCTATTCCCTTTTATTGTCTTACCACTAGACGGCAATGTATCAGCAACTAATTTCATAACTAAGGCGATTAAAATATAATATGCAATATTAAAATAATACATTGTAAATCAGACGTCTATATAAATAAAAGGACGGTCGAATCATTCGCTGTGCGCATATCTATATATAATAGATGGCAATAACAAGTTTTGACTTATTTAAAAAAACATTCCTATGTACCCTTTAATTTGATGAAGTAAAATAGTTAGCGCTAGATTATTTACTGTGTTAATTTTTATATGCTATAACTTGTTATAAATTTATTGGAGATTTGATTTATTTACCTGATGATGTAATATTTTTAAATGAAGCGTGATCATCATCTCTTAAGAGAACATGAAGTTAATGATAAACGAGGTCTGAGTATGTAATATTAAAGTGTTACGAGTACATTTTCTTAAATTACTATATTAATATGCTTTGCTAAGAAATACTCTAACAATGCGAATATTGAGTTCAATTTGTTGTTTGTGCTGTGCGGCAGTAGTTAAGCTCTGCATTTGTATTATTTATAATCATTAGTTATCATTTACACAAATATTATTTATATTAGACATTTACTTTAACCACAATTTATTTTTAACAACTTTCTTTTTGCAATTGTCAGTGTAAAATAAGTCTGTTGTTAAATTAACAAGCGGCAAAGATGCTGTTTCGTCTGTAAACTATATTTCTTACTTTCTATTTACAGCTTTAGAATTGTATTCTCATTGTTGTTGTATACTGTTTTCCAGTAATGTAATGATTAAAAAAAAGCAGAGAGTTGCTTGAACGAAAGTAATCAATAGGAGAGATGTCACTCTATCAACCACTCTGACCTAACGTCTTTAGGAAGATGAAAAGAAAAAATATAATTATCTTCACATAAACTACTTTAATAAATTAATATTCTACATTTCGCAGTTATAGATACATTATTAAGCATAAACATTAAGATAACGGTACGGATAAATAATGTTAGGTAATCAATAAGCAATAACAAAAAATCGTCGGTCTATTTGTTTCGAGTAATCTTCAACACTGTACTTCGACTTTCAGTAATAATAAATATGACATATAAGTTAATTTACGATATATCTAATAAATATGATTAGTAGAAATAGGAAATAAATTATGTAATTTATAATTATCAAGAAAATAAATATAAAATATAGTTTTATTGAAAGTTTTTATGTTAACGGCATCCAGGCAATTAACCACATACTCTTACTGTATAAAGGTATGTTAATAATAATTTATTAAATAATACATAATACCAACCTTTAGTGTAAATCAATTTTAATTTCTAACAGCGCCATCTATGCTTGCAAGCGGAAACTATAGCAGATTTCGATTACTGTACACATATTCTGCCAACATTTTTTCTCTACAGACCTTATAGACCAATTCCAAAGTATACTAGGTTCCAATTTACTTCCTACTGGTATATTTGTACCATATTTTAAAAACTCGACTTTTCGTGAATTCTGCTTATGAATTGTGAATTCCTGTTTTTTTTCACGCAATCTCTTTTGTGATTTTGAAATCCAGCTGAGCTACATGGGCGATTTTGGGTTGATCACTTGTAATGCCCGCTATGCGAAACTGAGTGTCAACATGGGCGAACCACATTTCTGGTTTCTGGTGCCAGAAAGTAGGTATTATCGGAGCCACTTTGCATACTACTCCTGAGAGAGGAGAGATTTCCTGTTTAGGGAAGATGGTTTCTGTAGAGCCCTTATTTTTACGTAATTCTGACCGTAAAGCAGTATTCTCCAAAGTTACTTTAGTTAGCTGAGAACTGAGAGTATCCAGGCGCGTTTTTAATTAGTCCCATCTTCTGTGGTGATTGGCGAAGAATCTGGATCCGCCATGAAAAATTATAATTTAAGAAATGCAAATTAAATCTATGTTGTACCAAATGGTGGAAAAGCGTGTTCGCATAACGTCGGGGTCACCACTTTATTTTATTTCTATGGTTAATATACACGGAATTAACTCATCATTCGCCTGCCCTTATCCCAATTACTTGTGGTCGGCGCAGTATGTCCTCTTCTTCCATTCATCTCTATCAT
>DWHU01000695.1:0-16409 GCA_018247975.1 Parides photinus | reverse complement strand
TTAGCGCATGGAGAAGAAGTGGCGGAAGAAACTCCAGCAACGCTCCTATCTCTAATGATTATCGGGGCCCCGCGACCGAAAATATTGACGGGTCTTCCTCGCCGGCGAGGTCGACTTGTGTTCTGATGTTTGTGCTATTCCGAAGTGTTATAAAAAATTGCTTTTCATGTAATAAAAAATAATACGTTATAACAAAACAAGAAGAACAAAAGGGTTCCCATCAAGCACAGGATTTTTACTGAACACACATAAATACAAACGGGGAACGTCATCCACCGTTTTCCCAAAACCGCTTTGTGATTAAATTTAGAGACGGATAAGAACATTTGACAAAAGTGTCTGACTGCAGTATCTACAGCTCTGTTCTGACTGTCATTTTGTAATGGACAATCCGCTATATGTTGATATATTACATTATTAGTACATTTATAGAAAGAAAATGGAAACGATCGCTTAAAGCAATAAGGCCGCCTTCGTACATGTACAGGTATGAACATGTACGAATTTCAACGAAATAGTCTACATCTATCTTGATCCGGCCAGATAATCGTTAAAAAAATTGTTTTATGTAGTAATCTTCTATTTAGTTAATTTATTAAACCTTAATTAAACGTCAAGTACAAAATTGGTAATATCTCCTGTTAGATTAAGTACTTGCGTTTGACTAGCTGTCAAGAGTTGAAAGTGACAGCTGTTCATTTGCGTGACGTATTTTACGTAATTCAGCGGTTGACAAATTTTAATAAAAACAGTATAACATCGGAAAGAGTTTTCGCGGCTCTCATTTGTTGAAATCATTTTTACAATGATTGCGCGTTTGGGAAGGAAACACGCAGAAATGGCCGCCTCGTTCCTGCCATCGGCGATGACATTCGGAGGAGCTGCTTTTGTGGGACTTCTTTATGTAACTGATTGGAAGGTCTTCGTGAGTTACATCCCCTTCTATGGCGGCAAATTCAAAGAAGAAAAGACCGAATAAGCTTATTAATAGCTTAATTATTTATGTAACTTTTAATATTGTTTGAATTATAAGCTGTAGTACATAATGATGATTTTATTTCCTTAACCTCAAATTACATAATTTGTGTAAATATTGGACATCATTATTATTGAAAGTGGTTTATCTATATATAAACATTTTTTAATGTAAGGCACTTGTCATTAATGTTAATACTTTTTTAATCTTGCTTATACGGTTTAAGTAAAAATTTACTGAAACATAAATTGTTTGCAAAAATAGAAGCACTTTTAATATTAATTTTAAACCTCAAAATATTAACTTGACCTATCCGCTACCTACTTTATGCTGTTGACTAAAACTATTACAAGTTATTGAATCTGAAAATGAGAAAATGCGTTTGCAGTAATATAACGAAAAATTTATCAGCTACTTCATTGAAGCTGTTCAAATATTGAACTCTCATTAAAATATTTTTGATACCCTTGACTTACTAGAATTTATAAATATTGTATGGAGTACGCAAATTAAAAGCATGTTATCAGGACCAAGAAAGTACAAAACTGGTTTTAAAGTATAAATGACAAAGTTATATACAATGTCCAATGACATCAAGCATTTGTTAGACAATTATTATATGGATTCCTCACAATTGTTGGAACAAGTTTTCTTTAAATTCATATATTTAATACATATGAAACTGCAACATATTTCAGGGCCCTCATAACTTTGCAATATATATATAAAAAATGTGTATAAAAAATTCTTTTGCTGTTCTTGTGCTAACATTATCACATTATTTGGACACTGCAATATTTTGTGAAAACTTTCAATCTTATAACAGAAAAGTAATTCCTGACCTTATTGACATTTAAAAGAGATTTTTAGCATAGCCGTTTGATTGTGCTTGTACACATTATTCCATCTTAACATAGAAGGAATTATCAAAAGAAAAATGGAATAATATTAAAAATAGATTAGGTCATAATAAAAAAAATGTGAAAGTGCTATCATGAAAAGCTTATATGATAGTGCAGTGGACAGATTAACAGTAAATGAGAGCAAGTATCCTGCACCAGTTGTATAATTCTCCTAAAGTGTGTGAAAATAAAAATGACTATAGAGTGTCTTCATAATTTTGATCTATATAAAACCAAAGTCACATAGCAACAACTGGTATTGATGTAATATCATATGCCATGAAGTAACTTAAGTCTGTTGGAAGCAGATTTTGACAATGTTCTGGACAAGTGTGAGATATTATCTTTGTGTTAAAAGTAAGGCCCGGGTCTTTCTATTCATACACTGTCTCTATTCTTACAACCCTTGTTTCTATCATTGGATCACAGCCTCCTATACATCTTTATTTAAAATCTTAAGTCGTGTATTTTGATCCATGCGGATTCAAGTGTACTAAAGTCGCTGTCTGGGGCTTTATCCACCAACCCGCACTTGGCCAGCGTGGTAGATTACGGCCAAAACTCTCTCCATTAGGAGAGAAGGTTCCGTGTCCCAACAGTGGGAACATTCAGTGAATTGTAAAAAAAAAAGCGACTGTTCTGAGTGAAGATTTACTTTTGTTACATCTGCAACAGCATTTGTTTTGAAATTCATGTTGTTATGTATGACAATTTACGCTACAAAATTATCTAGTTAGAATGCTAAATGATTGAAGTGGGTAAATTAAAAATACATTCATGATATTCTTACTTCCATTCATACTTGGCTACCTAGCACAATACATTTTAATATAACAACGTTGTTGTTTTATTATACATAACACATGTAAATTAGCAAATCATTGGCTTAAATATAATAATTACTGTATGTGACAGCACTAAAAATAAATAAAGTAAGCCCCTGCAGAAGCTGGGGCTCCTTTCAAGGGCTTACTAATACTTGTTGTTCTCAACCTTTCCACTTTCAACACATGCAATGTGATCTTATGATTGTGCCCTAATGATTTCCAATTTCTATTTTTCTATTACTTAGTAAAAATCAAACCAACGTATTTATTGCTTGTACATAAATACCAAACTTGTAAATAAAAATTTCAAACCATAATAAAGAATTATTCTTAAAAACAAAAGCTCTTGAAAATTTTAAAATACATATGATGCTGTTGATGATAACATAATTTTATTTGTTTCAGAGGAGGTCTCATGGTCTAGATTGATTTAACGAAATATAATGAAAGACTAATACATTACAACAACTTTATTAGTTTGTATAACATGTGAGTTACTACATACCGAACATACTAAACTATAAATATTTGTCTTGTGCGGCGGCGCAGCGCTCCCCGCAGCAGCTTGGCCTGCCGGCGTGGGGTGTTCAAAGGCTTTTTCCTGCTGACTCCGTCCACACCCGGAAATCGAGCTTTCTTAACATTCTGTACAATTTTAAGAATAACAAATCCGGATAAAATGTATTTAAAAATCAGTGGTTATTGTAATCTGAGTAATATTTGAAATAGATATTGGTTTGTTTTTATTACATAGACCACTTTGCGCCCATCTCATTTTGAATGGAAATTCATGTTGTAACAAACTTAACGAGAACCAGATCGTGTGCGCAAAATGCGCGCAGACAAATGCGAGAATATTTCCGCGGCGGCGGCGCTAGAATCATCCACGACCTTTTTATAATCATTGCTTCTATCTATATAACAAAAATTTCGTGATTAGAATACAGAAAGCTGACTAAAAACTATTTTAATATCAAATATATTTTATGTAAGGACGGCTAGAGATCGTTAAGAAATATGTTAGGCCTAAAACTAGACCTATTTTGACCTAAATAACCTAGCAGACCGAAAGTAAACGGGGTATTGCATTTTAAAGTGAAACAGGAAACGCATCATTAGTCGTCTAACGCTCTACAGGTAAGTACGCAGCCGCCCGCGCCGGCCGGCTCTAGTAGCGCAGCTCGTTGTCGCCGCTGCCGGCCGCGTCCTCGTCGTCGGCCGGGCCGGGCGCCTCCTCGCGCGCGCCGGCGTCGGAAGCGACTATATCATCCTCATTTACGGCATCTCGTTCATCTGCCCGTTTAAAGATCACTATTAAAACTGTAGATGTGGTGCATACAGCAGCGTGCGTGTCGTTTACGCACCGGGGCAAGCGGGCTGTCCCTTGGTGCGCGAGGCGGGGCGCTCCACGCCGTGCGCGTCCACGCACCAGCACACGCCGAGCGCGGCGTGGCACTGCCGCGGCAGGTAGAACCCGCGCGCGTCGCACGCCGGCACGTACGCGCCTGCGCTTAGCATCGAGTCGCTCGTCACGCGGAGCCCGGTCGGGCGGGGTGCTGCGCGGTGCTCCGGCGGTGCTCGCGGCGGTACGTACCCGGGCTGGGGTTGGGGTGCGCCCGCGCCAGCGCCGAGCAGGGCCGGGCGGCGCGGCGCAGGCAGCCGCACCAGGCGGCCCGCGTCAGCCCGCGCGCGCCGCCGCGCCCGCCGCCCCCGCCGCCCGCGCGCGCGCACGCCGCCAGGAACGGGCGCAGGCAGCGCTCGCGCTCGTCGTGGCCTGCGGTGGCGTAACACGGCACGTGCTGCACTGCACCTGCTCTTGTAACACCGATCGGTGGACAGCACGACGATTCATTGTCTCGTCACCGCTTACACCATCGGACTACAACCGACTCGACGGCAAACGAATCGACTCAGACCTCCGACTCGCATTCAAATATCGTTAGCTCAAACTATATTAACCCTGGGTTCCTGATTCGTTTTAAAACTTTTAGTCACAGGTTTTAAACTTACCACTTACTTAACATACAAAAATCATCAGATGAAGTTTTTGGGAACAAACAATTGCAAATTACAGAAATAAATTTAAAAGTAAAGTCGAAAAGTTACACAACCGATGTTGCAATTGAAATAAAAAGAAAATTGCCAATACTTAAAGTATTGCCTCGCCTTACCTTAATTACTGCCTCTAACCGAATTTTTATGAACGCAATAAGGTTTTTCACCAAAGCCCTGGGGTACGGCGTTCCATTCCTTTTTTAACGCTTCGGTTAGTTCGGCCTGTGCAGCTGGTGAGGGATTCGGTCACGAATCCTTTTTTTTGTTTGTCCTATAAATGCTCTAGCGGATTCAAGTCCGGTCTACGCGCTGGCCAGTCCATACAACGAATTTGGACAGCCTTCATATATTGTCATACAGAAGCTGCAGAGTAGTGA
This sequence comes from Parides photinus, assembly GCA_018247975.1. NCBI lineage: Eukaryota > Metazoa > Arthropoda > Insecta > Lepidoptera > Papilionidae > Parides > Parides photinus. The sequence continues at coordinate 11,272 of DWHU01000695.1, read as the reverse complement.
CGGGCATTACCTTGTATTAGGATAAAGGAATCGCCAATAAACACGCCATAAGAGGTGACATGGTCCTCAAGGATTTCTTTGTTGCACCGGTTCGCAGTTAAACCCCCGCTAGATAGCCAAAACTAATTAAGTTTTTGCGTCTGCTGAAAACTCGCCACACTATACATGAACCTCCTCCAAAAGCAACTTTGTCCTTAATGCAGCATTGGGCGAATCGTTCCCCTCGTCTCCGGTGTACTTGTTTTTATCTCCGTGCAAGCACACTGCTCTCATCGGAGAACAAAACAGAGTGCCACCGCTGCTGGTCGCATGACCAATTAAAGTGCTCGCTTGCGGAACGGAGGCGCGCTGCATGGTGAACTGGTGTCAATTTTGGAGCATTAACGGGCGGTTTTGGAGTCAAGTCTGCTTCCTCGTGTCGTCTTCTAACTGTCCACTTACTGACAACCACTCCACGTGTTTCTCTGAGCACCTGCAGGACTAAAACTTCGGCAAGAGGGCGATTTCTCAGAAAAGTGCTAACAATAAATCGCTTATCTCTGTTCTGAAGTGCAACGAATTCTACCAGATCCTTGTTTCCGATGAAGGCTACCAATTTCTTGAAACCGCCTGTGAACTTTTGACACAGCGGACTGGCTCATGGTAAGCACACGAGCCACTTCATCCTGAGTTTGTCCTTGTTCCAACAATGCAACCACTTGAGCTGCTCGTTCACGTGTTATATCCATTTTCGGGTAATATTCTTGCTTGTTGTTGACAGAGATGTATATCACCTTTTAAACGCTTAATTAGTCAGATCATGACTATGGGTGTCAACTAGGTCAAAATTATTGTGCACCACTCACAATGCATTGTTGATTTGTCCAAAGGATACCGCTACCATGTTAGACGTAATTCTAAAGCTGACACATAACATCAACATTTTAAAAACGAAATTGGTTTCTAGGGCTAAAATTTTAAGAGGCATTAGAATGCGAGCAACGGGTCTGAGTCGATTTTCTTGCTCCCGAGTGTAGTTTTCTCAATTAATGTAATTGAATCGACGCTTGCGTCTCTGCCTCATTAAATAATATTGTTTGTAGAACGAAGCGGCAAGGTGGTGTATGTAGGGGTGTTCCGTCGCCAGATATGAAGGCCTAGAGGTAGAGTGCGTGGTACTCCGCCTAATCCTAAATGAGGTGGAGAGTTCAGCTTTCCTGAGAGGCGGCCTCACCAAGCCCTGGTGGTATCGGAACTGCTGTTGTGTGCAGAAGTGTTCCCGTGGTTCCGGCTAAATGCGCACAGAGGTACGCCGTGGGGTGGGGTTTTAGCCGGTAAGAGCCCGGCATAACCTTTCTGTTGCCCCCGCAGCAGAATGATATCCAACGAAGGATTTCCACATGAAAAAAAAAACCGGTGTATGTACGTCGTTACTAAATGATCCTGTCCCATAACTTGCAAGAAAGTGATTATAATGATGATGCAATTAAAGTAGAAGGCTCGCGGCGCCGCGCACTCACGCAGCGCGTAGAGGTCGTCGCGCGCCAGCACGCCGTCGCGCGCCGCGTCCAGGTGCAGGAACATCCAGCGCACCTCCGGCTTGCAGTCGCGCGGGAACCCTGCGGCGGGGCGGGCGGTCAGTGAGCGGTCGGTGGGCGGCCGTGGGCGGCGGTGGGCGGCCGACGAGTCGGCGCACGCCGGGGACACGTACCGCGCGCGGGCGGCGGGCTGCCCCCCGCCTCATCCATCAGCACGGAGAACCAGTCGAGCAGCCGATCCGCCATCTTGTCCAGCTCGCAGCTCTCGACACCCACGCCTGGACCCCCGCACGCGATAGGAGAAGAAATCAGTTGTGTGGTTACGTATTTCATTAATAATATATGTGGTATTACACGAAAAATGTAAAGGAAAGATTTTGACGAATCCAGGTATGTTTCGAAGAAGCTGTCTGTCTGCTTGGTGCCATCGTTAACCGCCGTGTTGTGCATCCGCAAGTTACTTCCTTTTTTTTTTTTAGATAATGATATCGAGTCGATCTCCTTTAAAAAGCAGCGGCGTCAACGTTAAGGTAGCCGGGCACGGAAGGTGTCCAGCCCAAAACCTCTTTTATGTAGCTGTGCTCGAGGGCTTGCTCTAAAGCTTCGGCTCGGGCTCCTACTTTGTTATTTTATTATTCACCGGACTGGGAGGCCGTTGAGATGTTTTGAAGCTTCGACGGTCGCAACACGGAGTGACTATACTACTATTTTATTAAATAAAAACTATTTTTCTTTACCAAAAGGAAACCGTGATAACCTAGTGGTTACGGACCTCGACCTCCGAAATGGGGGTTGCAGGTTCGAATCCGGGCGTACACCAATGACTTTTCTAGTTATGTGTGATTTAAGAAATTAAATATCATTGGCATTCCCAAGGAGGGTTAGCGTCAGGCAGGCGGCCGGCTGGAAAAACGATTGTCAATACCTTAGCGGTGTGTTTAGCACAGATCAGGACTGACACACTGCACCAACCCCAAAAAATAATTGAGAAAAATGGGCGAGAGAAAAAAAATCTAAAATAAATATAAACTAATACATATGATGTATTGTACTGATGTTGCTTGCACTGTCACTCAGTGCGCGCTCGGCTTGGTTGCTACTAGTCGAATATTACTACCACTTCGCAAAGCCTTAGTGCATTGTGAAGAAGTAGCGGAAGAAACTCCCTCGATGCTCTCATCTTTAATGATAATCACGTCCCTTCAGCCTTAGATATTAATGAGTCTTCTACGCCGGCGAGGTCGACTTGTAATCGATTTGGTCGTCCAGGAGCTCGGTGAGAGTTTATCGGTCTCAAGACGCCGCGACATTTGATTACCCGTGAAGGGGTAGGTTTATACATGGCTGCGTTTTTAATTAATTGATTTTTGTGTAAAACGGAGTCGAGTGGTTTTCAGTATATTTTTGAATTGTGCTATCGTAGGGAGATTTAAATCTATATGCAAGTCTTCGTTGCGTACGAACCAGGGTACTCCTGTGGCCCGTCGCAGAGAACCAGTTTTGGATTACCTGTAACTTATGTATGGTCTTTGCATTCACATACGCAAAGCACGAGTTTGCGCATGTGAGCACGGGTTTGCGCATGTGAGCACGGGTTTGCGCATGTGAGCACGGGTTTGCGCATGTGAGGACCGTGCGCTGTGGAGGAGTGCGGCAAGGGTGCTTCGAGAAGTACATTGCCGCACTCTTTGTAGGATTGACTTTTATTCTCCATTTCCGAAACCAGCGCCCGAGGCGACGGCCGCAGATTGGAGTCGTGTAAATATGACATCGTCCATAGCAGACGATTCATAAAAGCACCTTTAACGCGCGGAATTTCGTATAGTGTGTGTAGAGGATAGGTCCCAGAACGGACCCTTGCGATACCCCGGCCCTGTCGAGGCGCGGTAGAGTTTCCTCGACGCGATACCAAATCGTTCGATACGCCAGGAAGGCTTGTATGATGCGTACGAGACAGTCCAGCATACCAGTCCCGTACAACTTGTACACGAGTCCATTATGCCAGAATTTATCAAACGCTTTGGCAACGACGAGAAAAATCGCCCCTGTGTGGTATCCTCTGTCTTCATGGACCAATATGTGCTCCGTTGTGCGGTGCACTTGAAGGATGCATGAGTGTTTGGCGCGGATGTCAAACTGCTGTGGGATAGCGAGGCCTTTCTCCTCCATGAAACTCCTATTTCGGGCAAGGACGAGACGTTCGTATATCGTCCCGAAAATCTTTAGGGGACTTATGGATGCAGATATAATAAAGTGGGTGGGTCAGAAAGGGGCTCCCGGGAGCGGCTTTCCACTAAGCTATCCACCATTGAGACGTGGACTGGGTCTGCCTGGATGAGGCTTAACGAACATTGCGACCAAGCATTCGGCCTTCTCTTCGTTTAGCAGTGCTGGCAACCAGTTGTAGGGGCCTTCTGAGAGAGGCATAATCGAGTGCGCCTTTTCTTTCAGTTATTTGGGAAGTTGTCAAAAGGTAAGTTACAACGGTTGACGATTGACGTTTCAGTCTACGCATTTGCGTTCGGTTGTCTGGCGCTGGGTACCGGGCGCATACATGGGCGCGCATCGCTGCGTTCTTGCGTGTCTCGAGACATCTAACATTATCGGGCAGAACAAGTGGAAATTGCTCTCCGCTGAGATCTGCTTCGAGCATTCCTCGACGATGGAATACAGATGCCCCGTGACTGTACCGATCGCTCGACTTATGTCTTGCCGGTTGACATTTGGACTGTCAGTGTTAACGCCGGCTGGTAGTAACGTTTCCTTGATCGATTTCCGGACTTTGTGCCAGTTGATGACGGTTTTCATCGTCAGCGAGCCAGCGGTTGAAGATTTCAGGCGAAGAATTACTGGACGATGACCAGTGTGAAGCTCTTGATGTACCGTGTTGTCAATGACGGTACGGTTACTTGCTTGTAACGGTAGTGAAGTGTAGTGCAAGCGAGGTGCAGCGGCACTCGCGCAGGACGTACCTCTGTCGCGGGACTGCGCGCCGCGCCGCCCGCCGCCGCCCGCGCCGCGCTGCCGCCAACAAACACACAAAACACACACACATAAATAGTTATACATGGTAAACTGGCAAAACTTGAAAATAAAGTTTGAATTACTGCACGTCCACCGTTTAACATGAACGATTTACACGTTGACGCCAACATACGAGAAAAAATAATTAACGAGTTTCATCGCATTCGCAGCGCTTTGTGACCGAGCCGTACACACGGTTTTATAGAATTTATTAAACGAACCCCTTGACGCTGTCACCGAGGAACTGTGCAAAGCAACGAGGAGCAGGTCCGACGAAAAACGTAATTGGATCAAAAAATACATTGTTTGTATAAAATAAAGGAAAATGATATATATCAGCAAAGTACAACAACAAGATTAAGTTTGATGTTAATCTCACTGAGTCACAGAGTCTGAGTCCTGGAACGAAAATATGTATGGGAGACTGTAGCGGTCTTTTGTAAAACCGTCATAGTGAAATGAAATAATTTATTCAAAATACAAACTGCATTATTTTATTGTCATAACAAAATTATACAATTATATATTATAATAAATATGTACAAAATTGTGTGAATAAGAAGACCCCGGCTGGGATTCGGAAAAAAACAGATCGGGCACCGGGACCGTCAATGGTGTTCCCGCGTATTAACAAGGACTTTATGGTTAAAGTTTAAAGATGGAGGTCTTCGTAACCTTCTAAACGACTCGGTGCAGCACAATAATGGCTGGACGTGGTCTCGGATCACCGTGGAAGTGTTCGTCGGGGTTCAGTAGTTACTCCAGCATAGCGTTAGTTAGCGTGTTCAAGCGTCGTCGTGTTGTGTACTTAACGACGGGGTATTTTTTTGAAAACATTTACCTCTATAACTAAAAATAAATAATCTCACCATGGAATCTACTCCTTATTTATATTCAAACGATTTATAACAAAAAAGGTAAATGCAATATTCTGGAGGAAAAATATTTGAAAGAGTACGTTATCGCAATGCGCCCAGGCCGGGCAGTTTATAATCATTAAGAAGTAACAAAATACTTCTAAACAACAAATCGATCTTCATGAATGCTCTTGTTTTAATCTTAGTTTAAGAAGTGGGCAGATAAAGAGTCCGTGACGAGGAAACTAATTCCTGGATCACCACATACTCTATTATCAGTTGTTGTAAACGTTTGGTCAATATTGTTCACATTTTTGAGTCTTGCTACCCTTCGAGCGTTTGTTGCGGCAGAACTTCCGTGACTCTTCGTAAAGAGCGAGAGGCGAACAATAAACAGGATTGATGTTGTTAAATATAGTTGATAGAGCTAAAAAGATTTACATCATCTTCAAAGCCGGAAGTTCTCAAAGCAGTGTCGCCAAAATTAAAGAGTGAATCGTCCATTAAGTATTTTAAAAGAGCGACGATTACCTCTTTTCAAATACTTAAAAAATTCACCTACTTAAAGCTCGCGTACATTCGAGCCGGCACAAAGCTGGGCTGCGGGGTGCGGGGCCCCGGGGTGCGGGGGCGCGGGGCGCGACCCGCCGCGACACCGAAAGAGCGCACTGGGGCAGAATCGTTTCGCACGATGACGCTCCACTTTAGCAACGCCTTGAAAAATAGGAACATTGGCGTGCAGCCGAAAATACTCTTTCTATCCGTAACAACACTACTCGGCGGGTGCCTCGTTATGTGCACCTAGTTCTTAATGCTCACAGTACTTGTTAACACAGTCGTACAGTCAGAAAGGACCGACGCAAGCGAGTGATTTGTTTCGTTTTGGTCGACAAGGTACAAATGCGACTTTGATCTAAATGCTATTATGTATCCAAGAAGCCGGAGAAGTTGAAGGAGCCAATCGATACTAGGCTGATATTCATGGCACGCTGGCTGGAACACGATGTGTTGTTCCGGCGGCATATTCTGAATACGAAGGTGGCGGCTCGCCAGACGGGTTCGAAAAACTTTAACATCGTCACCTAAATTCTACACGCATACCCAGAATTTTTATAGTTTAGAGAGAGCATGAAACACTTGTATGCCGAAGTGCTGCACTCGCTCAAGTCGTACACCTGCAGCGACACTGCACTGCACACACACAGCACATGACTCGTTGCCTCGTACTCACGGCGCGGTAGCGGCGCGGCGGCGCGCGGCACGGGCAGAACCCGCGGCAGGCGAGCCGCACGGCCGCGCGCCGCACGCAGTTGTGCAGGTCCAGCCGGCACAGCGACGAGTACGTGCGGTTATCCGAGCCGCACACAAACTGCGCGCCGCCGCCGCCGCCACCTCCGCCGCCACTGCCGCCGCACCCCACGCACCTGCACCCCACACGACACTAACAGTTGATGTTCCGTGCCCGCGCGTGTGCACAGGTGTTAGTATGTAGATAACTAACCGCTCCAGCGGACGGTCGAGGGGCCGGTCCGGCTGCTGGTCGTCGTCGCGGCCGGGCGAGCCGCCGACGGCGCCGTCCTCCTCGAGGCCGGCCGCGTTGCCGGGGGCGAGCCGCCCGCCGCTGCCCCCGCCCCCCGGCGCCCGCGTCTCGTAGAACACGTCGTCGTCGGCGTCGCCGCGCTCGCGCCGCGCCGCCGCTATCGCGTCGCTGGCGGACGTAAACAAACGTGTCACAGAATATTTTTTATTTAATATGTACTAGCGCTTGCCTACGACACCACGGCATGTCCACACGTCCGATGGTAAAACGGCGATCGTGGTATTAGATGCGTGCCGCGCCTCCCCCGCGCCTCACCCGCACCGCACCACCGTCCGGTGTCGACGGCGATGTTACCGTTGTTTTTTCAACCTTCTGTATGTTCCCACTGCAGGGAGTCGGCCTTCTCTCAAAATAAGAGAGTAATTCATGTAGCTTTATATAACAATGCTTTGTCGTTTGCATCTATAATTGTCTAAGAAGCATTTAAAAATACTCTAATATTTGTTTGTATATTTTAAGTAATACTTAGTTGATGCAACTTAATAAATAAAAAACCCACCACGCTGGCCAAGTGCGAGTTAGCGGATAAAGACAATGATTTTTAATTTGTTAAAGCGCACATAACTCAGAAAGTAATCGGTGCGCGCCGGATTCGATCCCGCGACCTCCGAACTCAGCCGCCACGGCCGTTGTGTTCACGATGCTACCGTTACTCTAATTAGTGCAAGCGATAACGGGACTCATGACGCTCACCCTCGCCGCAGTACATCCTTCTTGGTGGCACACTGGGCGGTGAAGGCGTCGCGCAGGAGACAGACCTCTCGCTTCTTGCAGACCAGCTCGCGGCACAGCGCGTCTGCAAGCGGACGAGTTAGTGAGCGGGGCGGCGGGCCGCGTGCGGCGGGCGGCGGGCCGCGTGCGGCGGGCGGCGGGCCGCGGCGCACTTACTCTGCGGGTCGTAGAGGTAGCGTCGCGGGCGGTGCGCGCGCTGCGCCGGCGCCTCCTGCAACAGCGGCGCGCCGGTGAGACGACGCGATTGCGAAGTTACAGCCTCGGCAGTTTCGACAAGAAGCTTGCTCCTTTGTGTTTTAACAACATTATAAAACTAAGAAACAACTTGCACAAAGTTTATTATAATACATATCTAATCGTATGTACTTTACCGTTACTTTTATATTGTTTGATTATGTGATATTTTGCTTTCAATATCTTTACGCTATGAAAATTTTACATCGATGAAAACCGAAGACAATCGGAATCTACAACAGGAATGCCGACACGGTGAACAGGGTAGACAACCTCGCCGTCACCACCACCAGCACTATAAGCGCATCAGAAATTGTAATAACAATGAAGAGAAAGAACTATCTACCGGTAAAGCGCTTCCGGTAGACGGTTTCTATACTTTCGTCCTCTCGGTCTGGTCGAGCTCGTATCTTCGAACAACGCATCTCGCGGGTGCAACCATCGTGTACTCGTTCATGTATCGGTTCAACCAGTTTCCTTACTTTCTCTCACATAAAGCGTTTAAGCGTCATCAAAATATGTAATTATTTGGAAGTCGTAAAACGCGGTGCCACCGGCCCTCGCCCCGCTGTAAACTGTGTTCTGTACGTGATATATTTAACGTTCAGTTAATCCTATAGTATTGCTAAACGTGCTCTCTTTTTGGTACTATTTTTTATATTACACTACAGTTAAAGTGAAAAGGATCGCCGAGGAGGGTCATTGTGTTGTGGCCACAAATTTATTTATATCCATTGTATTTTTCATGTTTTAATTTGTAAATAAAGACGAACTCAACAAACAATCAAACTAGTTGTACATTCAATTGGACAAATTTTGGTTTGGTTACTGTCCTTTAGCTCCGATTTGAGCGCAATTGTGTCATCAGAAAAAAAAATAACTCCTGTATGTAAATGTATAATATATCGTAGAACGGAACTTTCGATTTGCGGAGCCTTCCTCTGTACCTGTACTGCATGTAGGAAGAAAAATAAACTATAAGGGAAAAACCTCGTGGGCCCCACGTCTGGGATAGCTTTAATAAACTAGAGGTTTCGGTAGAATCGCAACAAGCTTCGATGCTCGAGGTATCCTGTCGATGTTCCTTAGCCGGCCCCGCTCACCGGCGCCTCGTCGAACTCGAAGTCCGCATCCGCGCGTCGCTCGGGCGCCGCGAGCGCCACCACTGCGGCCGCCACCGCCGCCCACACCGCGCTGCGCATCCCGCACCGGCGCTCGCTTCCACCGCGCGGACGACACAGCACACACGAGCGACCTCGGCCGCGGACGCCGCGTTACTGTCGCGCCGCCGCGCCGCCCCCCGCACCGCTCCCCCCGCGCCTGATTTGTTTACAGCAAACATTTTCCGTCGATACGGAGCGCGCGCCGCTGCCGCTGCTGGCTGCCGGCTGCCGGCTCACGCACTTTAAAATATTTTAATATTTTCATGGTAAATTAATTTGTTGATAAAAGAGCCAGCACAACTTTAAGTTAACTTATTATTCGTTCATCGCGGCATATTTAAGTACGTTACTTTATTAAACACTTAATTGCATATGCACCGTTGCATTGTGTACTCGCGAATCTGATATCGTCTTTCATTTTATTCAAGTGTGCCGCAACGAACAGCCTGCTTTCTTCAAATAAAAAACAAAATAACCGCTTAATATTATATTTTGTACACATTATGATAGAAAACAATGAACTTATAGTAAAAGTACATACAAATACATGCTTAACTATAATAGACTTCTCTTCCAGCAAGCCTTAGCGCTGCGAGGATTTAAAATATATTAAGCATTTCATCATGAACTTCAGAACAGATGCCATATATTCCAAACTTCTTTGTCTCGTTATTTGCAGAAGAGCAAGCGCGCAGGGAAGGAAACTCACTGCAGGCACAGATAATTGGTTTTCAGTATTTCTCTTTAATTTAATTTCTAAATTTTGAAAAAATTTTCGTGACAAAAGCTTCTTACATGTTCATCTTTTACTAAACCAAAATGTGCTCGAGACGACATTCGAAGGCGACGAGGTAACCCAAAAAGAGTTGTCACTCGATTGGATTCGGAACTACAAAAAAGTGATTTCTCGTGATACGTTACTGTCCGGGCCGTCCGCTGACACGCGCGGTACTTGTACGGTGTGGGCACGCGGCGCAGCGTGGGGTGTTGCTGCCACGCCTGGGCAAGACCCGGTGGAAAGACTACTACCGGCGTACAGTAGCGCCTCTCGGTGTTCTACAGAATGCATTTCGGAGAGTGTGCACAGGAACTACACGATAAAATTCCGCCATCTCCCATTTACCATCGGACAAATAGACACACCACAGACATTCATCCTTTCGTTGTGGAAATCTCGAGCATTACGCATTACGACAGTATTTCGCTTCGACCTTCATAATGCGAACAGCGAAGGAATGGACCAGTCTACCGGCGTCAGTGTTCCTGTCCTGATACGACGTGGGAATCTTCAAGAGAAGCAAAATGAATAGGCTGCTTCTAGACTAGTGCGCTTTACCACTAAAGACTACATCGCCACTACCATCAGGAGGGATAACAGTGAAGCGCTCTTCTATAATTAATAAACAAAAGAAAAGAATAAAAAAAAAACAATAAAAAAACCACGGTTAAGCTAAGAGAAACCTGCCCGGCCAGCCCGCGGTGGCCACTCCAGGTGAGCTGTATAAGCTCACCGCGGATTTGTGCGGGGGGCTGTGGGGACAGACTTCTGCTCTTCGCAGCCGAGATGGAGTTGCAAAGGAGGAGTGCCGGTATGGTAGTTTGCCGCTCTCCCTATCCTCCGCGGCCGTAAAATGTTTAGCGGCGGAGCCTAAGACCAGATCCGCCGCAAAAAGCCGAAACTGTATTCTGTCTTTGGCTCCCTTGGCCTCTGGGTGACGGATTCGGAGGTGATCCGTTGTCCAGAAGAAGAAAAAAGACCTAGAGTAGGGCGTGCTACATGTTCCAGTGCGCCCTTACAAAGGAGTGAAAGGGTTCCTCCTGAAACGAGGCTGCGCGGTGCAGCCGGCGCCGGCGAGGTCGCCCCGCCGTAATGCGGCGAAGAGGAAACATCGTGGAGGTTCCAGTCGGTGCAAGTATCAGATACCTGTCTTTGCTGCCGCGAGTACAGACATCTCGCCCACGTAAAACAAAAACAAAGGTTATTAGTAATGTAAGCCCCAGCGGCCGCAACGATGCGGGTGAATCGGTTCGCATTCCAAGTAATGCCGTTAGACGCCGGGGCGGGGCGCGGCGGGGCGGGGCGGGCGCAGCGTCCGGCGCAGACAACCGCCCCGCCCGATCTATACACCCACCCCGTTCCTGCTT